>OX940974.1:25999624-26202364 GCA_954871275.1 Leptopterna dolabrata
GTCTCTCTCCTACGATCGACTCAGTTATAAACAAAAGGTACAACGTGTTCTGTCAACAATGCCCGATCCGCCCGCAACAACAGCTCAGGCGTCGAATGATAAGGGATTTATTCAAGTTCGCCCGCCAGAACCGTTTGACTCGTCAAATCCAAGTAATTGGCCAACGTGGAAAAAACGTTTCCAACGTTTCATGAACGTCAGTGGGGGAAACAAACGGACCGATTCAGATAAAATTGATGCTCTCCTGTACATCTTGGGCGAAAAGGCGGAAGAGATCGTGGCTCAGTTTCCAGCTGAGGCCACATCCTTCGAGGATATCTTGAAAAAATTGGATGACTCCTTTGTCTTAACGAAGAACGTGACTTATGAGAGATTCATGTTCAATTCTCGTCACCAAAAACCAGGTGAAACGGTTGACTCATTCATCACCGCACTACATGTGTTAGCCGAACGAATTTGGAAAGCTGAAGGATGATTTGATAAGAGACCAAATCCTCCTCGGAGGATTGCACTCTTGCAGAAGCTATAACTTGTGCTCGACAAGCAGAGGCTCAAGCGCAGCATAATAAAGCGATTCGCCAAGAACATCAGCTCGTAAATGCTGTGCAGGCCAATCACCAAGGATCATCCCAGTCTTACAGAAGCCGACGTGCGGCAGAGGCTCCTTCAGGAAGCACCAGTCAAGAGGCCGTCAGTCAAATCCGCCCCACGGATCCACGTCTGACTCAAGTAGACGAGGACCACCTTCCACGTCGAATGGACATGGTCGCAAGTGTCCGTACTGCGGCACAAGAGCCGCCTGCCCAGCCAAGAGGACTGTCTGCAACCGATGCTTCAAACCAGGTCATTGGGCAAAAGCCTGTAGGTCAGCTAAGAAAATTCATGAGGTAAATTATCAGTATTACTCGGATTCGGAAGATGAAAGTTCACCATTGGATAAAGATAGACCTTTCATTGGAGGTGTTCATGTAAATTCTGTCAAGGACGGTAAATTAATGATAAATCTACATATTGCCACATTTAAGAAAAATGTTAATATTGAAGTAGATAGTGGAGCTGATGTCAGCTGCTATCCACTAGAAATGGTTCCCGAATCATTCTTGACAAAAATCGAAGGTCCTACAAAACAGTTTTATCGCCCACCCGGCGAAACAATAGAAAGCGTAGGCAGCCTAACTATACTGCTAATATATGAAAATAATAGGTACCCAATCAAATTCTACGTAGTAAAGAGATTTAAACACTCTTTGTTGGGGCGTCCAGCTATTTTCAAAATGAATTTGATTTCTTTGACTTTCAAACCGTGTAACGAAGTGTATAAAATTTGCGATGCTCCAAACTTGCTCGATAAAATTATGAAAGAATTTCCTGAGGTATTTGATGAAATGGGAACTTTCAAGGGTAAAGTAAATATTCAACTATGCGATAACTCTCCGATTGTAGTCATACCGAAAGGTGATAGTGTTAGGATGTGTTGCGATTATACAAAGCTAAATTTTATGTAAAACGTCCTTATTTTCCAATTACTAGCGTTGAAGTGATATTGGCTCAACTTAAAAATGCCAAATTTTTCTCGAAAATCAACTTGAACTCAGGGTTTTATCAAGTGAGGCTGAAGGGTTCATGCCAGCATTTAACGACTTTTATCACTCCATTTGGTAGATTTATGTTCAAATCCCTGCCATTTGGAGTTTCCTGTGTTCCTGAATATTTTTCGGCTAAAGTCGCAAAGATTGCGAATAATCTGAAGGGCGTAGTGTTTCATATCGATGATTTTTTTATTTTTGATTCGACTAGAGACGAGCACGATCGAATTCTAATTGAAATAATGAAACGATTTCGCGAGGAAGGTGTAACTACAAACAAAAACAAGAGCGTATTTTGTGTTAATCAGTTAAGTTACCTAGGTCACATAACATCCGATAAAGGCATTTCTATCGATCCGGTTAGAGTGAACGCTATCGGCGAATTTCCCACTCCGACCAACAAAACAGAGGTCCAACAGTTCCTGGGATTAATAAATTTCTCATCGAGATTTGTAAAAGATAGAAGTGTGATTTTGAAACCACTCAATGATCTCCTGAAAGATGGTGTCATGTTTGTTTGGAGTCAGGATCACGAAAATTATTTTAATAAGATCAAGTAAAGTTTAAAACAGGCTCCGTTGTTAGCATTTTATGATCCTACTAAGCAAATAATTGACAGCGCTGATAGTTCTTCTTATGGGTTAGGCGCATGCTTAATGCAGGCAAAAGAAGGTAATCGCGAGGTAATTGCGTATGCGTCTAGGACATTGAGAGATTCCGAAAAGAAATGGACTAGTCAGATCGAGAGGGAAACTTTGGCTCTTACGTGGGCTGCAGAAAAATTTTCTGAATACATCACGGGATTAAAAATCATTTTAGAGACCGATCATAAGCCCTTATTGCAAATCTTGCAGACCAAACCTATAGATGAACTGACTCCTAGGTTGATGAGATTAAGATTACGCTTGATGCGTTATAATTATTCTGTTCAATACACGCCAGGAAAACAGCTGATTATACCTGATAGCTTATCGAGGAACCCACTCAAAGAGTCGGACGATTCCAGTTTCGATTTGTTTGATGAAACCGAACAGTTTGTTTGTAGCGTTATGAAATCATTACCCATTAAGGATGCATATTTGGGAAAAATTAAAATCGAACAATCTAAAGACCCTATTTGCGAGAAACTGAAACTTTTTTGTGTTTCTGGGTGACCAAATCAGTCCGCATTGGCACCTGCATTACTTCTGTACTACCAGTATCGCAATGAATTTTGTATTCTCGACTCTGTCCTAGCTAAGGGTTTTAGAATTGTAGTGCCTCCATCACTGCAGTTGGAGTGCCTAAATTTTATCCATTCTGGCCATTTAGGTATTAAAAAATGTAGAGAAAGAGCTAAAATGTCTTTGTGGTGGCTTGGCCTTTCTAGTCAAATTGAAAAATTGGTTCAAAATTGCCCGAAGTGTGTAGAGCATAGAGTCAATCCGAGAGAAGCTCATTTCAAAACAGAAATGCCATCTGGGCCATGGCAAACCGTGGCAGTTGATTTGTTTAAATTGAACAGATGGTACCTGATAATCACAGATTACTATTCAAGGTTTTTTGAAATTTTCCCTCTCAACTCTCTTTCAACTGATAGTGTCATAAAGAAACTTTCGGAATGCTTTGCGAGGTTTGGGATTCCCAAAGTTGTTCGAAGTGACAATGGTCCTCAATTTGAGGGTCCATTCAAGGAATTTTCTCGCAAACTAAACTTTGACCATGTAACTAGCTCGCCATTTTATAGTCAATCTAATGGGGCTATAGAGGCAGCTGTTCGTGTGGCAAAGAATTTGATCAAAAAGAATCCGGATGACGTTCCAGAAGCCCTTTTGGCTTATAGAACTACTCCATTGGAAAATGGATTAACTCCAGGGGAATTGCTGATGAATAGAAAATTAAGATCCACCCTTCCAGTAATTCCCTCCGTATTGGATAAACCAGTCAATTCATCTCAAGTTATTGGAAAGGAGAAACAAATCAAGGAAAAAAAATATGATAACTACAATAAAAGGCATAGGGTGGTTGAAAATTTACCTGAGTTACACGTTAATGATGCAGTGTGGATTACGGATTTAAGGGATTATGGGAGAATTACCCAAATTGGACCTGAACCAAGGTCATTCGTTGTCAGGTGTAGTGGTGGTGGAACGTATCGTAGAATCAGATGGTTTCTGGTCCCCGCACCCTACTACAAGGAAATGGACAAACGAATTTTTCCTCCACCAAATACCTACGCTAGACCTGCCATGAGTACAATCCCAGATGTTCCAAATTCTACTCAGAAAGATAATGAAATTTAAACTTCACCCGAAAAAATTGCTCGTAAATCAATCCACAATTCGCCTCGTAAGTCCACAAGCGTACAACCTCAAAGTCCCAAACCCATGACTCAGGCAGCCGATAACATACAAAGCCAGGATACCTCTTCCCGACCTGTTAGGGAAAGGAAAAAACCAGATTGGTTTGGGGCTAGGGAAACAAAGTAATGATGGAAAAAAAGTTAGGTTAGATTAATTTGGGTAGGTATATTGATGTTTTTTGTTTGTGTAGGTGATACTTTGCATTTGTTACATGTTACGTTATAATCCAAAAATGTATTAGCACATACCTGTCAATCAAAATATCCATGAAGAGAAACTGTTTACTTATTAATGCAATAAATTATGTGTCAATATACTCGAAGCGCAGTATATGTACTTATTTGTGAATAATGAAAAAAAATTATTAATAAATCCGAATTTGGAAAAGGGGGATGTTCTATCAGTCGCTCGACTTCGGTCCTTTAATCGTCTAATCGCCACCTCCCCTCCACCCATCAGTGCAACACACGAGTTGGGTTCAGTTACAATCGCGATCTCGAGCTGATGGTTCTTCCTCCTCGATCCACTTCATGAAAAAGTATTCCTCGCCCTTTTATTTCTCTTTTCCTTCCACTCCTTTAGTTAGCTCCCTATTGCTACTAACACAGGTACATACTACCTAATACCGACATTAAATATGAATGTTCTTCTTTGATTTTAAGAAGAAGGTTGAAGGCTGCAATTTTATTGTTCGCCAATGATTTTGGAGAACAACCAAAGGAGATAGCATGCTTACTGGGCAGAATGCAGAGAGAAAGAAGCTTCGGAGGTCATAAGGCCCACTGAGCATCCTGAATAGCCACAGCCATAACAGTGACAAAAATATTTTACTCAACCATCGCTACCAAAAAATAAGAACCTCCCCCAACTACTTAAGTTACTGCTTGTAGAAAGACGCCTTTTTAAATCAATAGAATGTATTAGCGTAAAGAAGAGTAGATCCCCTCTTTCCCGAATTTTCCAAGGAGACATTATCCAGTTGCAATGAACTCAACATTTATTTTTTAGTTTTGAACAATCTTAGGTAGTAATATTACCATACCTTCTGGAGGAATCCGTTGTCACTAGCTGATTGAGTGCTGGAGGCGAGTGCTCCAGGGGGACTATTCATTAAGCGAAAGATACATCTCTTTTCGGTCCAACTCTCTCTTTTGGCAGAAGAGATTTTTATAGTATCCATGACAGGGTTATTCAGTAACTTCTAAAAGAGAGAGTTGGTGGCCATCTTGGCATTTTCGATATCTTTCAGAGAGACGGCTAATTAGGTGTCTTTCCTCAAAAGAGAGAGTTTATTTCTCGTTAGTTTGACAGTGATAAATCGCGTAATATCCTCGTTCATCCGCAACCACATCAGTAATTTTGATCGTGTGTTTTTTCATTCCATAAAGGTAAGTCAATTTTCATTAATATATATACATATTATTGATTCATGAGTAAAAACGTCCAAGTATGGATTGAGGTAGGTAGGTACCCACTGAATAGGTATTACTAATGTGTTCATTATTAAGGAATTGAACTCCCGGGGGTACAAACATCTCGCACTTCATGGATACTATGGGATTTTCATGCATTCGGATCCATATCTCTTTCTCAAGGTCACTGGAGCTATTGGGGGAGACTATCTCTCGCGGGAGATTTTCAAAATAGATAGTCTCTTTCCACTATCTATCTTAGTGAATAGGTACTCAACCAGTTAGTGACGACGGCCTCATCCGGAAGGTATGGTAATACTACTTCTCACAGTAGCGGAACTAACCCTTTAGATTTAATCTTAGGTAGGTATAATAGAAATTCCAAGTTTCAGAAAAATATTTGTAATTAAAAAAGGATATAAGAGTTTAGAAACGAGCTACTTTGAACTATAAATAACAACGCGGGTCAACTCTGAGTTTTTGTGGGTAAAAAATTGCTAAAAATCATATTGCTGAAAATCCCCATTTCTTCTACATACAGGATGATGATTCCAGAGAGAGAGAGAGAGAAAAGATCTAAAATTGATTGTTTCTACTCGGATACATCTTACAATTTATCGAAGTAGGTAATTATATATCGTACCTAACGTAATACCTAAACAATTTATTATTCAATTCTAAAACGTTTTGTAGCTAGCTTTTTTTTAAACTGAAATGTAGGTACTGTCATGATTTGTGCTCAAAAACTTTTTGCTGTTCTATGTCAAATATTTTTGATATGTTGGGTATCGTTCCGACGTTCTCAAAAATCTAAACCAATCGTCTATGATCCAGATACCTACTGCAAAGCATCTAGAGAAGGTTGGAATTTTTAGAGCGGTTAGAGCGCATTGGAATTTTCCCATTATTAGTCATAGTTAAAAACACAAACAGATCGCATACAAAATTCAAACGTTTGCTACATAAATGGCCTGCAGTCGAAAATTAGATGAATAACTAGATCGCCATTTTGCCTCGAGCATTCATAGCTTCGGTTCGGCTGAGTCGAGCTCGCCCATAGTGGTTCACTACATCTCTAAAATAATATAAAAAGCAACTGCACACACCAGAGCTCAATGGGATGTCAGACAACGGAGAAACAATAACTTCGGTGCCCAAGTACCGAGCTTACCAGATCGTAGCCGAGAAGCCGACACAAAATAACAGTTAAATGTCAACCTTATCACTAATCACTTCTCCAGAAAACACTTGTTGATAATTTGATAAAACGTCGTGCATGGATACTAATACGTGTAACTCCATACACTAAAAATACAGTTTTGCCCCTTATTTTCGTTTCACAACTTATAAACCTTATACTTAATTGCATTTCTCCACTAATCATATTCTGACCCATTAGAATATTGGACGCCCGAAAACTTAGATACAACCTCCATGGATACGACTCCCTGTCTGCTGTCTGGACAGCTGACTCCACTTTTATTTTGGGTGAAGGCGCTGGAATTACAGAGACGCCGCACTCCCGTACAGCTGGCTCGAAAGAGTGGTCGCCAGCCAGCAGTTGACCCAGGCAGTACCTACCACTGAGTAGGTACAACCTGAGGTATGGTATAGGATCGCTAGAAATAAGTTCTCCATTCGTTGACGATCTCCTTCCTTCTCAGCAAGTATTTTAATCGTACTTGGGAGGAAACATTTCAATAATGACAACATAGATTTTCCTGGACTGGGGAACATAATCCACAGTAAATAATTTTGAAAAAAGTAGTAGGGTAGTAATGGAGCCAGTCAAGATAGATTAGAAGGGCCCGAATTGTTATGTTACAGACAGATTACACTGATTTAGGTTTTTGATTAGGAAAAAGTAGGTAGTATTATGTATTAGGGTTTTTATTTCTGTAGCAATTTAGGTTCATACCTCGGGAAGTTTTGAGAATAGGTAAAAATACTGCTTACAAAAAATGAAACGTTATTGAATAGGTAGGTACCTACGTAATTACTTAGGTAATTATTGAACACAGTATTAATTATATTATTAATTTTATTATTATTAAACACTTTGATTTAGGTAGGTATCGATTATAATACACAATATATATATATATATATATATATATATATATATATATATATATATATATATATAAACAGTAAAACTAGTAGATAAAACTTCATTTATGTAGGTTCTCAAAAAAAAATTAGGTTTCTCTGGGTCTCATTCATTTATTAATACCTATTTATTTATATGATATATATATGACCCCCATTGGCATGAAAGGAATAATTATTCGACTAAGTACCTACTTCAGAATTTCGTAATAAGGTAAAAACCTAGAAATCAGGGTCCTTTGTCATCATTCATTATCATCAGTATTATTTGATATAGGGAATCTTTAAAGGCAATGGTGTAGGATGGAATGGAATGAAATTACTAAGTAGGTAGTGTAGGCATATATTTTACCCTAGAAAATTGGTACTACCTAATTTGTTGAGTAGGGTCAACTAAGTTGGACTAGTTGGTCAACTAAACAAATCAAATAGAAAATGATTTTATGCTTAGAAAATTAGTGGTACCTATATGTAAACATAATTTCATGAAATATCAATAATATTTTCCCACTTTCAGAAGCTCATTCCATTTCTGGCTTATCGGTCGTACTGACTCAGGTGGGCAACGCTAGCGCAGCCTAACAATTGCGGGGTAACTAAGTATAGCTTCCCATGTTGTTCGAGGTGCCGTACTTAATTTTAGCCTACATCACTGTGAAAAACATTATGTAGGCATTTCATCTACCTAGTCCTAGATTAATATTATTTATAACGTTTCTTTTTAGGGCGTGTCAAGTGACTTAAACCAGAACCAGAACCTCCTTCTATTCGTTGTGCGTTGATGTTGGCAGCGCTTCAGTTTGGCTCGGTCGACCGCCGAAGTTTAGTGTCCACGATGACACGAGTTTAGTGTCTCTGTGGCGGAAGGTTGCAAGTATGGATTGTTATGAATGCTTGTCACAACGCTAACGTTAATATTATTAAAAAGACTTCTGGCATCTCACTAATAATAATTTCTATACTCTGTCAAGCGCTCATTTTTAAATCTTTGTGCTGGAACTTCTGTTTTGTGGCAGTGAAATATTACACTTCTGTTCAGTTTTTTTTATTAGATTGCACAGTTGAGTTTTTCTTAGTTAATTACGATGGCGGGGGGAAGTTATCCCTGACTTGGCGCTGCTGTTGTTTGGGTTCTCTGTTGCGCCTTTTATTTGAGCTCCGCTGGCATAATTGAAGGTAAATGAGCATATGAACTCTTAGTCATAGTGCTTTTCGACAAGTAGCTACTTTGTTCTCATGGTTTTGAATAGGAAACCCCGTTGCTGAAATCGAAACAGAAATGCAAAGTCTTCCACATGTGGGAGACAACTTGGGGCCTCCTCACGCCACATTATACCTGTTTTTATAGTATGGTTTGTTTCTTGTATAGTTACTTGTGTAATTGTACGAATTCATACGGAGGGAAAGTTCGTGGCGTAAGTATTTTGTTTCGATAATACTTGGTAAGATGAAAAAGAAGGGTGAAACCCCGGTTCACTTGCATGACATGTACCTACCTACCATCCAGACCACTGATCTGTACAAAAGGACGGTGAAAATGCGTGATACGGGCCGTACAGACTCACTTGGAAGTTGAACTAAGGACGCACTTCCCTTGGTTCAGCTCTCACCCAAACAAATAAAAAGCATTTCACTAACAAAGTTCGGCTTTCCTAAGGAAAGTGCTACTTGCTCACATATCCCCGTTTAGACTAGTGAGAGCAAGAGATTTAGACGAATCTGCGCTTATAATCAAATCATCATTGAGTTACCTCGAATGTCAATTGTTTGCGGCTCGAGTTGTTATAGTTGTGTCCTTAGAACACTCATTGTAAAGTATCAATTTAACGTAAGTTTGCAACAAAGAGAGCTCAACATAGAGGAATTAGATTACGACTATAATATCTATCATGACGAAGAACAACCACATGTGCCACCTGCCCCACAGAACAGGGCCCGAAGAAGAGGAGCGGTTATAAAGCGAAGATTTATTGAACAACATTTTTCTGAATGGCTGTTTAATTAAGTGCATCCTACAACAAATATTACAGTATTTCTACAAAATTGCAATTTCTTCATTGAATATAATTCATCCCTAGTGTTTTCAATTCCTGTAATATCAGTTTCAGATTATTTTTTAAATATAATACTGTAGGTCAATATAGAACTGATTTTAAATAATCAGTCTCTGCAACCGAGAAAGCAGGCATCCTCGCGCGCTTTTCCATTTTCAGGAAACAAAACCAAACAAAACAATCTAAACTAAACAAAACAACCTACAAAACACAACTTCAAAAAGAGCAAAACAAAAACGGATAAAATTGCAAATTATTTGTATCAGCGAGAACCAAAAGACGCTAAAGAATCGAAAATTGACAAGTGCACGCTGCCGCCGGCCTTTATCAACGGTTATCACGATCGCAGCCGCCAAAATGCCGTCTTCTTATTGGTTGGCCTGGGGGTCAGTAGGCGTGCTGAAACCGCACTAAGGGAATAGTCGAACTTTATGGTTTGTGAATAGCATTTTTTTTCTCTGAAGTGAATCTTAGGCTGAAAGCTGAACTAAGCTAAGGTAGGGGAGTCAGAATACCCTTAGCGAGTGTTTGCGAATACGGCCCTTGAAATGACATTTATACAAAGTTGAACTTACGCTAAGTCTCGCTTTATGGTAAGTGAGGCTTCTCTCACACTTAAACCTATCATAGTTCAGCTCCACGCCCAAAGCCATTGAATTTTCTTCAAGTTTCTTTCTGATGGATGATTGCGTTTACGTGAATATCGAGTGGATCTGGGGGAGCGGAGATGGGTACAGAATATTCCCAGAAGAAGGAGGATGAATGGCTGCAATTGATAGCTTGTCTGAGCATCAGTTGTTTTAACGCTTAGGTAAATACCAACCTCCTACCTAACTTGTACCTATGAAGTGGAAGGAAGATCATCAAGCGCCAGTTCATTGAACAATATTTTACTCGAGCGTTGAATGAATAACTGTGAAGTGTACCTACCGATTTAAGATACTACACATAATATTCAAAATGGGTTTTCTAAAACATTGTAGGTAATCATTAGCGAAAATACTAAAAATTATCCATGTAGGTGTACGTTAAAAAAGTTCTCATCAAACCCCATTTTTGATTTATTATTCTGCGAATAATACACCTATGTATTCGCTCAGCAAACAGTTTTTATGGCAACCCCTCAAAATTTCATCTTTTACGTTTCAAGGTGCGTAGATGCCAAAAACGCTGCAAAGTCCTTGTCACATGGGTTTGTTAGTCTATCGGACATACTACAGAAATTTTGGCTGTTCATTTATTGTTTCATTCATGTGCAATAATTAAAATAGTTATTTTTGATAGTTTCCACCAATTTTGGCGCCCAAAAACATAAGTTGGGCTCTATTTTTCTTTTCTTAACAAACTATCTTTGATCATTGATACAGCCATTCAATTGTCTTGATTCACCTGCTGATACTATTTCTAGGTTATTTTACACATTTATGGTGATTTCAGCCTTTCCCAGGTTTCTGACGCATAAAAATAACTTTCGGGAGCTGAACTTTCGTTAGAAACTCAATTCTTAACTCTTTGGTCAAAATCAACTTCATATTCGGTCTTCTCATCCTGAAATACGTAGAAAACGATACCTCGGAAGCCCATGTTCACTAAAACCTGGAAAAAACTCGAAACCCCATATTTTTACACCCATAACACCCCTGGGTGTATTCCGATAGGGCTGCCGAGCTTCGGAGCCCAACTAAGACCCAAATGCGGACCCAAACTGTGTGAGGAAGAACGGCGATTATAGACATAAATTTAATGTAAATTTAAGGCTGAAACTTCGTTAGAACCTCAGTGTTCCACTCTTTCGTCAAAATCGACTTCATATTCGGTCTCCCCGTCCTAAAAAACACGGAAAACGGTAAGTACCTCACAAGCTCATGTTACTAAAACATCAAAAAACCATATTTTTACACCCGTTTTAGTTTATTATTCTTTGAATAATACACCTATGTATTCGCTCAGCAAAAAAATTTTATTACAGCCCCTCGACGTTTTTTATTTTACTTTTCAAGGTGCGTAGATTCAGAAAATGCAGTGTCCGTACTTCATTTTCGGTCTAAAACAGTCTTTCTTGCGCACACAGGCTCTGTGTGGGCCCTAGTTGTGTCCCGAAACTTCGCAGCCCAACGGAATACACCCAGGGGTGTTATGGGTGGAAAATGGGTGTAAAAATAGGGTTTTTTGGTGTTTTAGAATATGAGCTTTTGAGGTATCTTTTTCCATGTTTTTAGGGCGAGAAGATCGAATATGAAGTCGATTTTGACCAAAGAGTGAGGAATTGAGGTTGTAACGAAGGTTCAGCCCCAAAATTCATTTTTTATGAGTCAAAAACGATTCAAGGTGCGTAGGTTTCAAAAACGCAGTGTCTCTCCGCCATACGCCGTGCGCCGTATCATACTATCTACTTTATTTTTGGCTTAAAAAATTCGTTCTTTTGCACACAGGCTCCATTTGGGCCCTAGTTGTGTCCCCAAACTTTGCAGCCAGATAGGAATATACCCAGAAACAACTATTTAAATTATTGCACATGAAAGAAACAATAAATGAACAGCTAACATTTCTGTAGTATGTTTGATAGAATAATAAACCCATGTGACAAGGACTTCGCAGCGTTTTGGAATCTACGCATCTTGAAATGTCAATGAAAAAATTTTGAGGATGTGTTATAAACATTCTTGCTGAGGAAGTACATAGGTGTGTTATTCAGAGAATAATAAACCAAAACCGGTAATTCATGCGCTTTCCTGGAACAGCGGAGCAGTTGAAGTCACAATAGACTCATCTGGTGGTCTCAGTGACAGGAGGTATCACCCTCAACCCCCCTCCCCCCACCCTAGGTAACAGAAAGAGCATCTCATTTGTGGTGGATGCTAATATTTGCATCAGCTCTCGCTATTCCCCTTAGTTTAGCTTCAGGGAATGATCTAGAGCGGCTCGAAGTTGAACCACCCTTCAGAACTTCGGTAAAAGCCGCACTTGTTCGTGCAGCCTGTGGATATGTGCAATAAATTAATGATGTGTTAGGAGATGAACTAACTCCTGGTGAATGAATGGCAAGAAGTGTATGTCAAATAAAAGAAGGGCATATCCCTACTATCTGTGGGCGCAATGAAATCGTGGATGGTACTTAGCTTGCTACTTGCGGTTATGAACAACAACGAATCAGGTGCATAAGGAGAGAGTGCCGGGATGCACGATGTGTTTTTCTGTTGTACTCTGATGATAAGATATCCATCCGCCAAAAGTAGAGGTTGACGTCACCAGTAGTAGTTCCCAGTGTTGGCAGTAAGGTGTGCATCACTGCTGTCAACCATCCAAATATTTGTCCAGTAGACGACTCCCGCGCTCCTCGCGGTAACTTGCTCCTCATCTACGCCATCTGCTGCTTCCATTCGAATTTTTCTCGAGCCTAACGGTCAGTGAGCCTACATGTACTCTATCTCAATTTTTGTTCTATCTATCTGTGTTTTTTTTGCACAACACGGCTAAACGAATCAACCGAATTTGATAAAGCCTGTTTGTCGAGATCAGTCCAGTTTGGAATGTTGAGACGATGGGTATTGTGGTTCGTAGACAGTGGTGGAAATCTGCTTGATAGGAGCAAGAAATCCGCAAATATGAGGGAACTTTTGAAGTCGGTACCGTCCTATGACGTTTTTCGTGATTTAATAACAAGATTAGGGATTGCGAGGCAGCAGTTGATGATTTCCTCTTCTTTTGAAATTATGTATTTAACAGTACATACAGTAGGAGACCGGTTTCGACCTTGTTGTCATCCTCTGTCCTATAAAAGTAAACAAACAAATTCCTCAGTCGACTTATATCACTTGGTTTGAACTATTAATAAAATGCGATCAATATGCATTATACATACGTACTATTATATTACAATATGTATTATAAGGTAACTTAGGTACTTTGCTGTTGACCAATAATTTTCATCTTGGTTCTAAAGTGTACTCAAAGGATGTTAACCAACTAGTTTGTTTTCGGGATTCCTGAAGTACTGCAACTCAAATAATCATGATGGACACCAAAAAGGAATTGAGTTTAGCTGACGTCATGAAGGAATTAAAAACAGCAAGAAATGAAATTTGCAATTTGAGGTTGGTACATTGTTGATGGTACAGCTTTTCTCTTGGCAGTAGCTTAGCATCATTGATTGAACTAAAATGTTTGTTTAAGTATTCATATTCCAACACACGTTGTTTTACAGTTCTGTGGTTAATTTTTAGGAAACAGATCAGAACTCTTAAAATCACTCATGAAAAAGAAGTTGAAAAACTGGATGACATATTGAAGTCGTGGTCATGCGAGAGTTGCCAGAAAGCGGATCCAGTAGAGGAGAGCGCCACGCTAGACTGCAGTATAGTCTTGAAGCCCATTGGAGTTTTGTCCACTGTTTTCCCTCGGAAAAGAGCAGTTCCCAGGCAACCAGGGGTTTGTGCTAATAGTCGTGCCAGGGTTATACTGGATAAGCGAGTGCTTTCTAACCCTGAGCATTCCCTTGAAGGCCTATCTGGATTTTCACATATGTGGTGAGTTGATGTTTAGTTTCATGTATTTATTTCCTTTATTATATATTCATCACAATTTTTTCAACCGACGCACAATTATAATAGCTATGTGGCGTGAGAGTGTCTTGAGCAACTTATTGTAAGCTTGCGTTATTGTGAATCAACAATTTACTCACTCGAGGAGTCCTTAAGGTACTTCTCATTTCAGGAAAGCTGTTTAACTTTTGATGAAATATAATTATTACCATATCTATAAATTAGCGGTTAGGTGTTGTTTGTATATTTAAAAAAAACCTTATTATTACTTTCGTATTTGATAAGCTGTCCCGTTTAATACGCCCTTTTCTTCGAGTCCCTTGGTGCGAAAATCCCGTAAAATACTTTTTCGACTAGAAAAGCTTATGATCTTATGAAATAGCGGAAAATTTAAAAATTAAAGACTTCAGGGTAACAAATTGCCAAATCAGAGCCTACCATGGACACAATTTTCGGAAAACAGCAACAATACCTAATTACTGCTATTAATAGTTGTTGTTGGCAGTGTATATACATATATACATATATATAACTTGTACATGATGGATGAACGAAGTTGTGATTTTACTCGTTGCTTAGTGAAAGATAATTCTGTTTACCACAGTTATCGCTGATCTTTCGCCTCTCGCCTTTAAGAGCTAGCCTTCTTCGTTCATTCCCACCCACTCCTCGTCTAGTCACTCCGCATCTATCGTTCTTACCGTCAAGTTCGGACAGTAACGCTATTTCTCCACTTTGGTATTCCCGCAAAACTACAATTTCAACCCGCATTAAGAGAAAAATTCAGTGCGCACCGCGAGTGAATTCCGATTCTCACCCCGCTGTAAACCGTCGCCTATCGAAGGAAAATTCGTACAATTTCATACCGCGTGTCTCGGGAAATAGGTAGGGAAACCCTCTAATTTCCTTTTCCATTCCTACCTACTACCCCACCATAAACAGGTATTTAGACACGTCGCATATTATCACTACCACAGAAAAGGTGAGTAATATTTATTTTGATTATTACCTACATTTTATTTTCCCTGTATTTTGCTGTTCGGGGCAGCTGGTCCTTCTTAATCAATTTGTACTTACCGCGCCGCACATACATCATTTTGGTCAGCTTCGAGCCACATTATTTGGAAAATCGGAATTCACTCGTGGTGCCTAAATTTTCATTACGTATTTTCCGCATATTTATACCTATTTGAAATAAGTAGTTACTTTGGCAAATATTCACGTTCATGCAAGTAGTCTCGCATTCTGCAAAACGTGACCTTTTGCTATTAGTGCCCAGTGGAGCTCTTGTTCAGACATTCTGCATTGTATTCACTTTGTAATCTGAGTAGGTACCTAAGTACAGAGGCCTCTCAGCATTGATTGACTTCAGCAAATAACAAGTATCACGCATTACAGATCATCACACTTCCCTTTAATTGCGTTGTTTGCATTTTCGACTTCGACAATTTTCGCTTCATTTTGTACCTACCTACTTTGCTATATAGATACATCTTATTTCCGCTCATTTCTTTCGTCAATAAATTACAATGTCTACCTCCGCTGAGGAAATTACGCTTTCTGTTTTGCAGAAAAAGAAAGAAATGATTTTCAAACGCATTCAAGAACTATATGATCAAGCTATAAAAGTTAGAGCTGACAATAAGTATTCCATTGGCTTTATATCTGGTGCCAGAACAGTAGGCACGCTCCGATCAGATTTTATTACTTGCGTTGATAAAATCAACGAAATTTCGCTCAGAGTAAAGGATAAGTTTACACCTAGTTATAGTGAAGTCGAAGCATTTGAACTTTTATATTGTGAAATTAACGATGTTTTCCATATGATCGAATCACGCAAACAATCTGCTAGTTCTACTAAATCTCAACCTAGTTCTGGCAATAGTCATTGTCATGGAAGTAAACTACCGCCTATTCACATACCATCGTTCAGTGGTGCCCCAGAGGAGTGGCCTATATTTTACCAAGTATTTATCAAAATTGTTCATGAAAATCCCGCGTACAGTGACGTAGAGAAAGTCACGCATTTGGTTGCTCATTTGAAAGGCTCCGCAAGGTCAGTTTGCACCTCGATTCCGCCCACTGCCGAAAATTATAATCTTATTCTACAGACACTTAAGAATAGGTTTGAGGATAGGAGGACACTCGCTTCTACTTATCTCGAAAAAGTGTTGAGTTTCAAGGCGCTTTCAGCTGAGTCTGGGCAATCATTAGATGAATTTCTTTGTCATTTTGTCGAACCCGTCAATGCTTTGAAACAAATGAAGTTCACTGATCTTGCCGATTATTTATTTTTACACATCGCTTTGAAAAAACTTGACCCCGCAACCTCCAGGTTATTTGAGAATAATAACCGCTCAAATGAGAATATTCCCACATTTTCCGATCTAGTAACTTTTGTCACTGAACAGGCAAAAATATTGAGTAGAGGTGCTAATGCTTCCAGTAATAAGGTGTCCACTGGAAAACCGCAGAAGTCAAATGTTGGAAAACACTCACAAAATTCCCATGTTTTATTGGCTCAGGAACCTAACGCGTCCACTATTTCGGATCCCGCTTCTGTTAAGACTGGAATTCCTCAGAGGGGCTGCTTGTTATGTTCCTCCGCAACTAATCACTCTCTGTATCAATGCGCTAAATTCAGAGAAATGAACGTCGATAATAGGTGGAGCTATGCTAAATCGCACAATGTTTGTTTCAACTGCTTATCAACATTACATAGAGGTCAGGCTTGCAAATCCACTACAAGTTGTAAGATAGAGGGATGTGGTAGGAAACATCACTCCTTGCTTCACCGCACCTATTCACCGCAGAATTCTACTCCACAATCATCCATTTCTACTACACTTCAGGTTTCGAATTCACCCCATAGTTCCAACGCGCAACATACTGTTCCTGCTGATCCTACGCTTTCATTCTGGTCTACGGATGTATTAAACAACGCAGAACCATCAACAGTACTTTTGGCTACAGTTACAGTCCTTGCAAGGGATTGTAATGGGATTACTCACGAACTTCGTGGCCTCCTGGACAACGGGTCACAATCGCATTTCCTTACGCAAAAAACCTGTCGCAAACTTGGTCTACCGTTACAGCCAATCCGTTCTGTGGTCAAGGGTATTTGTTCGTCCCCAATGAACATTTCCGCTTGTACTGTCCTAAATTTTCAATCTCGCATCGATCAAACGCATAATTATGTCGCGCAGGCTCTAGTTGTTGATCGCCTCAGTGATAATGTACCTACCGCTGAAGTATCGCTCGCTCATCTCAGGCATTTGAAAGGATTGCCCCTCGCTGATACGCAATTTTTCAAACCTCATGAAGTTGATCTACTCATTGGAGCAGAACTATGGCCAATGATTTTAGGTACCAATAGGGTCATTGGGGCAGAAGGCTCTCCAGTCGCTGTGGAGACAACTTTGGGCTATGTAGTAATGGGTCGTGCTGTATTAGCATCCAAACAGCAAACCTTCGATTCACTTTGTTTTTTCACGCAACCCTCATTGGACTCCATCATTCAAAAATTCTGGACTTTGGAAGATGTTCCAAACCGCAAACTTCTTAGCAAAGCAGACGCACAGTGTGAACAATTTTTCATAGACAGTTATCTCCGCAACCCTGATGGAACTTTCACAGTTCGCCTTCCGTTTTGTAGACCTCCTGAATTGTTGGGCTCCTCAAAAGAGGCTTGCATCGCCAAATTCATCTCACTGGAGCGTAGACTTAGCCGTAATCCCAATTTTCGTAATTCTTATGTATCACTGATTGAGGAGTACGTGAAAGATGATATTGTTTCACGCATTGGTCATGCTTCGGACATTTCAGATATGGGTGCATATTTCATGCCTCATCATGGAGTTCATCGTCCTGGGCATCCGACAACTCCGCTTCGCATTGTATTCAACGCGTCTGCACCTACGAGTTCGTCATACTCCTTAAATAATTTGCTGTTCGTAGGGCCGAAATTACACGCAGATATTTTCAATGTTTTGATCCATTTTCGACTGTACAAATTTGTAATCACCGCCGATATCAGGCGGATGTTTCTGCAGATCCACGTTGCCGAAGAGGACCGCAAATTTCAACGATTCATCTGGAGAACACATCCCAGTCAGCCACTTGACGTCTATGAAATTAACAAGGTTGTATTTGGCAATACTAGCTCGCCATATCTAGCTAATCGCGTTGTCCGTCTTCTCGCTCAACTAGAACAACCCCGCTATCCACTTGCTGCTGCTGTAGCACTACGTGATGTGTACGTTGATGATGTGGTAAGCTCTGTGAACGATGAATCTGAGCTGGTTGAACTTCACAATCAACTCATCGCTATGTTCGCATCAGGTGGCTTCCAACTCTCAAAATGGGCATCAAATTCATCCTCACTGTTGTCTCAGGTTCCAGAACAATCCCGCTTGATTCCTTTCATCGATTTCGATCATGACTCTTCGTCAAAGGTACTTGGAGTTCAGTGGTCTTCTGCCATGGATTGTTTTACATGTATAGTCGACGATATTAACCTACCATGTACAAAGCGCAATATCCTTTCAGTTACAGCCCGCATTTTCGACCCTTTGGGTTTAGTCGCACCTGTCACACTTGTTGCCAAACTAATTATCAAGGCACTGTGGCAAAATGGTTCTGATTGGGATGATACACCACCAATCGAAATTATTGATCGATGGAATGAATTTAAAGATGCACTTCCGCTTTTAAAACGCATCTCCTTCCACAGGCATGTAGGTGTTATTAAAGGAACGCACACCATCCTCGTAGGTTTCGCAGATAGTTCATCCAAGGCCTACGGAGCATGTATCTATGTCCGTAGCATTGTTCCTGGAGTAGTAACGCCTGAATCGAATCTCCTTTGTGCAAAATCAAGGGTAGCACCGTCCACTGTTGTTACCATTCCTCGTTTAGAGTTATGCGCAGCTCTGCTTTTGTCCCGTCTCATGCGGCATGTGATTGAGAGCTATGGAAACCGGCACAGATTTGATTCAGTCATTGCTTTCACTGACTCAAGAGTTGTCCTGCATTGGATTAATTCTGACGCAGCAAGGTGGAAAGTCTTTGTTGGGAACCGTGTCGCACAAATTCAGGAAAGTCTGAGCTCCGCACACTGGCGTCATGTTTCAGGAGATGATAATCCTGCTGACGTTCTCTCCCGAGGTGTATCACCCTCAGAATTTATGAATCATCCGCTTTGGTTTCACGGACCACCTTGGTTGAAAAAGGATGAGTCTCATTGGCCAACTCCGGTCACTTATGAGCCCGTAGTACCTGAGGTAGAAGTCAAAACTTCGTTTCTTGTTGTAAAACCCCCTCAGAACGTTCTCCAACCTATGATGGAGCGTATTTCCTCTCTTAGGAAATTATTACGAGCAACTTCCTATGTATCAAGAGCTTGTACACGCACCAATTTAAAAACGCCGTTCATCACAGTCGATGAACTTCGCAAAGCCACTCAATTTTGGATTCGTTGCGTCCAGGCTACTGCATACCAGAATGAAATAGTCAAGCTCAGCAAAGGTGAGCCGATTCATAGCAATATCCGGCATTTAGATCCCTTCTTGCATGAGGGAATTCTCAGGGTGGGGGGTCGCCTCCAAAACTCCTTGCTTTCCTTCGACCAAAAACACCCTATTTTGCTACCCACAAAGGGAAGATTTGTCGAATTGATCATCGACCAATATCATGTTGATCTGCTACATGGAGGACAGCAACTTGTACTGTCAGCACTTCGCCAGAAGTATTGGATACCTGCTGCAATATCTCGCATTCGCTCACGCATCTACCGCTGCAACAGATGTTTCCGTACTCGACCAAAACCTTCTATTCCAAAAATGGCTCCACTTCCTGGTTTTCGAGTAGAAGGAGCTCGAGTATTCGAACGCACAGGAGTGGATTATGCTGGACCATTCCTCATCACTCCTCATCGCAGACGAGGTCAACCACTTCTGACCAAGTCATACATTTGCCTATTCATATGCCTCACAGTAAAGGCTGTCCATATCGAACTCGCATCAGATTTAACAGCAGATTGTTTCATGGCCGCATACAAGAGGTTTCTTTCACGTAGAGGACCATGCTCATTCATGCTCTCAGATGGAGGTACTAACTTTGTTGGTGCTAGACGCCAACTCAGTGAGCTTGGAGAGCTCATCAACACCTCCACTTTTCAAACTCGCATTGGAAATGAGATGGCCTTCCAAGGTATTGATTGGAAAATCAATCCTGCATGTGGACCTTGGTTTGGAGGAATTTGGGAATCCAATATTAAAAGTATCAAAGGGCATTTACAACGCATCATTGGTGATCAAATTCTAACATATGAGGAGTTCAACACTGTCCTCATACAAGTGGAGGCTGTGATGAATAGCCGGCCTTTATGTGCATTGAATAATGATCCCAATTCCATTGCTGCTCTTACACCAGCCCATTTCCTCACCGTTGGGGCATCCCTGGATCATCTTCCAGCACAAGATGTTCGAGATGTTCAGTCTAACCACTTGTCAAGGTACCAACTCATCGACCGCATTGTTCAGGACTACTGGGAAAGATGGAGGCGTGAATATCTGACCACATTACAGTCTCGTGCAAAATGGACTAGTGGCTCTACGCCTATTCAAGAAGGAACTGTGGTTATTGTAATGAAGGACAATACCCCACCACTTCGCTGGCCTCTTGGCCTTATTGAAAGGGTCTACACAGGTAGTGATGGCGCTGTACGTGTTGTTGCAGTCAGAACAAGTACCGGCACCTACCGTCGACCAGTGGGTAAGGTCTGTCCACTCCCAACCCAGTAGTCCACCTCTTCGCCAAGACTGTATCTCCGCCAATTCTGACCACGCTTGAAAATTGACTCTTCTAACTTTGATCT
The DNA here is from genome assembly GCA_954871275.1 of Leptopterna dolabrata. Classification (NCBI taxonomy): domain Eukaryota; kingdom Metazoa; phylum Arthropoda; class Insecta; order Hemiptera; family Miridae; genus Leptopterna; species Leptopterna dolabrata. The sequence continues at coordinate 26,020,546 of OX940974.1, forward strand.
TGTAAACTGTTTTAAGTTCTACTGTTTAAAAATAATGTTTGTTGTACCGCTTTCTATTTATATTCTATGCTCATAATTTATATATCTTGTTCAGAAACGAGTGTTTCAGGGTGGGGGTAATGGATGAACGAAGTTGTGATTTTACTCGTTGCTTAGTGAAAGATAATTCTGTTTACCACAGTTATCGCTGATCTTTCGCCTCTCGCCTTTAAGAGCTAGCCTTCTTCGTTCATTCCCACCCACTCCTCGTCTAGTCACTCCGCATCTATCGTTCTTACCGTCAAGTTCGGACAGTAACGCTATTTCTCCACTTTGGTATTCCCGCAAAACTACAATTTCAACCCGCATTAAGAGAAAAATTCAGTGCGCACCGCGAGTGAATTCCGATTCTCACCCCGCTGTAAACCGTCGCCTATCGAAGGAAAATTCGTACAATTTCATACCGCGTGTCTCGGGAAATAGGTAGGGAAACCCTCTAATTTCCTTTTCCATTCCTACCTACTACCCCACCATAAACAGGTATTTAGACACGTCGCATATTATCACTACCACAGAAAAGGTGAGTAATATTTATTTTGATTATTACCTACATTTTATTTTCCCTGTATTTTGCTGTTCGGGGCAGCTGGTCCTTCTTAATCAATTTGTACTTACCGCGCCGCACATACACATGAGATAACCCACTTTAATAGGGGTATTCATGGTCCATTTCGAATGTCGAATCGTCGAAAATCGAATTCGTCCTCAAGCGTGGATTTCATGAGGACCCCTTCGAGTTGGCCGTGTCGAATCGTCGAAAATCGAAATGCTCCTAGCGCTCCTTGCGGTCGTCAGCGATAAAAACGTGATAAAACGTCGGAACGGCACAAGACTTGTTTATCGCTTATCAGCGGGATGTGTTTAATGGAGCTGCCGCTACGATCGCTGCTGCAATTCGACGTCGAACTCGCAATTCGAAGCTCCCGGCCCGTGGTATTTCGAATCGTGGAGAATGGCAGGGGCGCATGCGCACTGACTCTTTTCGAATTGCTCAATTCGATATTCGACGTAATTCGACGTCGAATTAGCCAAACCATGAATACCCCTAATATAAAGGACGTTTATGGTCTGTACAATGTATGAAGGCGCTTGAAATTCTGCGACGTTTGAAGGGGGATTCAGTTGGTAGGCTGACTATAGGTGGTCGTTCCTACTTTGAGGCTCTTGAGCACCTTCGTAAAATGGACTTACTGTCGTGTCTTCTTGCATGATTGAATCCCGTTTTAAACGCTTTTTGTGGCGTATTATGCAGTATCCCGCTTATAACACCATTATAGCAGGTTTCTGTGTACAACGCAATTCCGGTTAATGTGCCATTTTCTGATCCCCCAATCCAGGTGTATTAAGGGGGGTTTACTGTATACTGAAAAATGCTTGTAAAAAAGATCTAGGAAAAAATTTAGTATTTTTCGGACTTGGATCAACATAGATACATTTTTTTTCAGGATAATTTTCCATTTTAATCAAAACAATAGCAAACATGTGCATGCGAAAGTGGCGCCCCCACGTCTTGGTGGAGAAAAGACTGGTGTCTTTGCCACAAGGTCCCCACATCGCCCGTGTCCAATAGGGTTATCGCTTGTACAGATTGACATGATTGAAGGTATGCAACAAACTATTTTCGAATTTGTTCAGTTTATTTAGCGTCCTCATAAACATGTAACAGCATATATATTAAAATAGTGCATGAACTATTGAAGACATCAGTTATCTCTAATTTTCATTGTGGCAAAAAAGTTCGATTTTCAAGTCTACCCCACTTATAGTGTTATAACAATCATTTATCACATATTCTACATACACATACCTATTGTCATACCTGAGTCTTTTCTTCTCAATAACCTGAGTCTGGCAGTGTCTTCATTCGACCCATCATGGTAAAATATGTTGAAATCCATATCAGCCGCCTCAATTATGCACAATATTCCCCAATTTCGCAAAAAATGCCCCCATTTTTTGCATTGATGTATTCCTTCTTCTTTGTACGAGATTTGAAAAGCTGGAAAAACAAAGGTGCTCTCAATAATTTTTCATGCGGAGAATTTCTCTTTAAAAATACCAAGGAATTTAGTGGTAAAATATTGAAATTGATAAAATTCGAAGTTCACGCTTTGATAAATTGGAAGTGGTCTACATTATTTGATATTTCGTGCTCTCCTTCCTGTTGTGGTCGGTATTTTTTTCTGCTGTCCAGGCATATCTCCGGGGAGGGGGGGGGGGTCGTGGTGCAAGAAAGAGAATGGGTTGAAAATTATTTATAGAATTGATCAGCTTTGTGTATCTAACCAGACCGATATTCTAAAACAGGACCCTGTATATACTTCTCTGGTGTCGACATGCTTGATGGAACTCCAGTACTGGACATAAAGCCTTATATCCCACAGTACGATGATCCATTGCACCAAGGAGCTGGAGTTGACGATACTCTGGATGTAAGAGACATTCCTATTGCCCCAGGGTCGCCAGGCGTCTGCCCTGGGCATAGAGAAGCACCAGACGGGGAAGAATCGGATGAAGATGGCCCAACTTTGGTCCACACATTAGTCCAGGTAAGGGGGACTTTACAATTAATTTTTTTTTTTAATTAGAAGATTGTTGTAGCCTCTCAAGCTAGCCAAACGATGTTTTAGTCGTACCATATTGGCGAGTTTCCTAAGTTGGTGAATTAAGGCTGTTTTTTGATGATTTTTAGCTATTTTTTATCATATAACTCGAGGTTGACCTGACCCCCTCTTTTTCAAATATTTTATTGAAATGTCTTTCTCAGTCACAAATCACCATTCCTGTACAAAAATTATTGTTAAAAATGTTGTGAATAGTATACTCTGTTGTTGGTTTACCTCTCCAAAGGAACTTGGGGGGGGGGGGGGGGACGCAATAAAGATTATGTGACAGTGCACAAAATGTTCAGTGATAGCTCTGGTAAACGGTATGAAATAAGTGATAGAAAGTCCTACAGGTGCTGAGTTCGAAAAATAGATCGTTCTTTACAGCTTCGTTTCATCTTTTTTCACCTCAAAGAAATTATTGTTACACACTGCCACAGCACACCTAAAACTCCGTATCATAAGTAGGTACGGGGTTTTCACGTATAAAAACCCTTCTGACAACAACAACAAAAACTGAGAAATGAAAGAGCAAGTACTAGGCGATAAGATAGAGCCAGCTGGGATGGAACCCCTATGACGTCATGCTTCCCCCTCCAGGTAGCGTGAGCACACCTCCTTTCTCTACTCGCCTTGCATCATTCCCAGGCCCGGTGCTATTGCACGGGTTGTATGTGAATTTCAGAACACGAGGTTTTTTTCTTTGTTTACTGGGTATGGGGATTGGATACTTGCCCTTTGTTCTAGCATTTTACTTGTTGTCTAAGCTGTTGTGTGTGAATTGTCATTATGTTTGTTTTGTTTTCAGCCAGTAAGAGTGCCCTCATGGATACGACCTACTGGCCAAGTTAATGTGATATTCACCCCAGATGCTAGAGAGCAGATGGAGAAAATCAATAAAAGTGATATTCTACCTGTAATTCAAAGTGTTCTCAGAGAAGACCCAAGGTCACTTTACGTCAAGCAGCGCTACGCCAACCAGTTCTACACCTTTCTCATATCAGACTTACATGTCAGTTGTAAGTTTGATGATGTATCTCATTCTGTAAGTGTTTATAGAGTGGAAATCGCAACCTCTCTCACAGATCGTGAGTTTAATGATCTCTTGTGAGGGAGCTTACAGTTTTCTCACTGTTCTGATCACTAATAAATTGGTTGTTGTAAATATCTGCTTGGGTTCACTACTCTGCACTTCTAAGGAAATCCTAAACTGGGGTTGATCTATATTTGACTCAGTTACTCGGGTCTTGATTGTGATGGAAATTACCAACCGAATGATTCATCAGTCTGATTGTTGCAACTGGGGTGTGTGTGTGTGTGTAGAAAAATCAAAGCGTGAGTGTTGATCTAGCTTTGTGACAGCAGTAGCAGTCGACGTCAATGGAGACATTTCCAAAATCCACCAACACTGAAAGGTCTCGAACAAGTGTGAGTGCTCAATTAATACTGAAATGTCATGTCTGAAGTTTGGTGACCTTTTGCCATTCCCACTAGCCATAGCCAAGGTGCCGAATGGTCAAAGACCGGCTGGAGGTGTTTTTTTCCCTTTTTTTTGTGCTTGGTTTGACTCCCTGCCGAGTTAACAATATTTTCACAAAAGATGTTTGTGGTGAGTGAATGATGAAACTTGTGCTTGTTGTTTTCACAAGTTGAATGGCACAAGGCAGACTTGTGATCATAGTATCCGCGGTTTAGTTCCAAAAGCTGCCACCGCGTTGGGCTTCAAAATGAGCTAAAACTATTACTATAAACTGTGACTAAATTGCTAGTCCGATTTTCGTTCTGAAAATTTCTTCGTAAACCTTGGGTAAGTAGAATTAATATAACCCTCTTTTTTGTTTTCATTCCAAATTTTCCACTGTGAAAAAAAAGCTACTTTTGAATTTGAAAGTCTAGGCGCGCTAGGGATGTTTATTGGAGTTCAAATCCGTTTGAAATTTGAAAATCGGGAATAGCAAGTAAATAGTATTGTTATTAAGACTACGGAGGGGGGAGGGGACACTTATGAATGGAGGTGGGACGCCCCTGCCTTGATGTCACTTCTTGTTGCGTTGATGGCGTAAACATGTTTTCCCAGTACCTAAAAATTTTGTCAGTACTCGGTGCGAACGCCTCATGAAATCATGATAGGATGAAGTAAACAATAGATCGCAAAAACAATTACAGGAACTCTTTATTCTTTAATATCACAATATTTTCATTATCATAGTAAATTATTGTTAACATCAGCAGTATCAACAGAAAAATAAATTTTTACAGTATCATAGGCTTCAAAATCACGATAACGAATATCACAATTGTTTCCAATGCGTAATCTGTCTATTTGCACAAGGTACCTATCTATAATGAAAGAATCGTAATTCTGTCCGTACTTTGATCAGAATCATGGTATTTTGCATATATTTACTGTTTCAAGGTACGTGTTTGAAGACGATTGGCACAATCAAGTATCTCGACGTTTCTCTGTTTGTTATTAAGAATAATGATTGATCAAACGAACGAATCGACATTATTGAATGAATAAATATTAATCAATTACTGAAGATCAAATTGATCATTGGATTGAATAAAAGGAAAAATCAACTTATCATAAACGAAAAACGCTGCAAAGTCCTTGTCACATGGGTTTATTATTCTGTCGGACATACCTGCAGAAATGCTGGAAATACATTTATTGTTTCTTTCATGTGCAATAGTTGAAATAGCTATTTCTGATGGTTTCCACCAATTTTGGCCCCCCAAAACACGAACTAGGTTCCTTTTTTCTTTTTCAAATTATCTTTGATCATTGATGGTACCATTAATTGCCTTGATTCACCTGTTACCATTTCTAGTGTTATTATACAAGTTTATGGCGATTTCAGACAATTTCCCAGGACTCATAAAAAATGAATTTTGGGAGCTGAACCTTCGTTACACCTCAGTTCTTCACTATTTGGTAAAAACAAACTTCGTATTCGGTCTTCTCAGCCTAAAAAACATGGAAAACCATACAAGCTGATGTTCACTAAACCCGTTAGTAAAAGCAGTGTTTTAAAAATTGTAAAAATTCGCATTCTGCTCCCAAATGAGGTAATAGTTAGGACTTCGTACTTCTACCCCACTGACAATGCGAACTTTTACCCCATTTCGCCATTTTTATTTCTGGCCGTTCTAGAGGTCCAGATACATTTGGTGATGGAGGGAACAAGGATAGAATTAGCAGCAAAAAGGTATAATTTTCGTTAGCGAGAGTGGCTAACCTTTTACTACATTTGGGTATGTGTAACAATCAAAAACACGAAAATATTCCCACTGAGACACTGAAAAGCCGACTTACCGCATTTTCTGAAGTTCCACTCAACACCTGAGGGCAATGTGACTGAAGCACTGATAGGCGACTGAATTTTGTGCTCATTCAATAACGAACAAAAAGCCACTGCGTACTAGTAAGCGTAGTAGTAAGACTCCATGAGTACTTTTACCCCCTACTTACTTATGGTTAAAAAAATTAAAATTTAAAAATCAGTGAAAATAGGTTTAGCTGTTTAGGCACAAAACCAATAACAAATTTGCACCCGATAATGCTGTCATCTCTTGAACAAATTTCTTAATAAAATCTGGGACATTTAGCCTTAAGACTGAGGGGTGGCTGTAAATCTGCACCCGAGCCTCGAAAAATGTGTATTTCTGCACCCCTACGTTTTTTGAAGATCTGTAACCGAATGTATTTCTGTGCCGCTACGTTATATGGAGATCTACACCCGAATGTATTTCTGCGGCCCATGTTTTTGAAATTCTTTAAGGCCAAGAAAAGAGAAAAAGTCGTAAAATTACTTATAAACGCATCATATAAAAATAATTGTTGTAAGAAATTCGTGAAAAAAATCGCTCTCATCGTCATAGAAACATATAGGTAAACATAAAATCATGGAATATAAGGCGACAGTTTAGGCGCATTAGATCCCATAAATAAGAAAATAGTGAGCCATCGTTCCTGGAATTTTCTAATAGTTGATTCGACCCAACAGTTGCGACCACTTCGCTTCCAACGGTTTTCACAGCTTGTTTGCATGTTTTATTGCACCGATCATTTCCACCTTCTTTCTCCAGATTTGAGTAGTTTTTGGAGTACAAATCGAGAACCATTCACAGATAAAATCGGTTACTTTTTATGTCACTCATTACTAATTTGATACTGACAATGAAAGTCACAGTTGGATACAAGATTAGGGGCCTTCGTGTTTGATCAGGTGCAGATATACAATTCCTTGTCCGGGCAATTAGATATTAAGGGTGCAGGCCTGTTCCAGACCAGCGCACCTTTCACTTTTGCTCTGCTTGGGTGCAGATGTACAGTTGCGTCGCCCGAGGCGAGAGTAATAGGAGGATGCAAGTCTGCACGTGGTCTACTAATGAGGGAAGAGCAATCCCTGGAAGCGTGCTGAGCTGATGTAATCTGTTGGCTCAGGTTTAAATCTTGTGGCGAATTTAATGAATGAATGAAATTATAGGACTCCCTGTTAAAATTTACCTTATAAACTGTTCCATCTCTTGATAAGAGTAAACATCTCCGGTTTGATTCGGGCAGGCTCCAATACTAGACTCCAAAAGTGACTACATGCTAGATTTCATGTGTTTTAGGGCTGAAGTCTACACATTTTGACTCTAATAAACGGACAATTTGACCTTATCACATTTTAATTGAACCATTGGCTAACTTTTCTTGTGCTTAATGCTGCGGTCAAGTAAATGCCTGATAAAGATTAATCGTAATTCATAAAGTAATAATTTAATAAAAGGGTCTTTTGACTTAATCAAGCAGGATCTGCTAAAGTAAAAGTCTGCATTACCCACGTTTTAGTCTTCCTCCTTCTACCTAGAAAATATGAACCAACAATTCACCATTGTTAATTTTCAATTAAGTAGATAATTAAAATGAAAAAATGGTCGAACAAGCATCACCAGTGTTATGAAAACACAGAAAGGTTATTGAAAAAATTCTGTGTTGTGCAAAAAAAGTGCTGTATTGTGTAAAAAAAAGTGCTGCGTTGTGTACAAAAGTGCAAGGGGGGAAGGTGGGAGGAAAAATGTGTGCGAAGGGGAATGGACCAAAAGATGGTGAAAACCCTGGAACGCACACCTGAACCAATGCTTCCATGTACAAGCAGGTGCAGCCAAAAACTAGGGGGAAATCTTGTGTATGTAATGGTCTACTTTGGCTGTTAAATGCTACCTACCACTAAGGGTGAAAATTATAATGATTAAAAAGTTTGATGGCTATGGTTCCTAATTTATTCAAGAATTCACAGTAGTGTTAAATGTGGTAAAAGGGCATGCGGCAATACATCAAAATTGACGATTCGTACCTGCTTTTCATAGCAGAAAATATGATTGATGATATGTTGGTAGGATTCAAACATTTCTTCACAGAGTGTTTCAGATGTCCTTCAAAAAATTTGCTTACAGTTAGCTGCTCCCATCAGCTGCCTCTGCTATGAATAAAATGTTTCATCATCATACATAAATATACACATCAGGATAATGTTGAGCTATTCAAGTCCTTTCTAAGCCCTTTGACATTGGTGACTTTGCAGCCATCTACGCTGTCTATTTTCGCTGTCCAGATCAAACTAAATGGCTGACTGCGCTAAAATTCCGTCTACACTCTGTAGGCCAAGCCCTATCTACCCTAGAAATTTCCACGATTTCTGAGTGAAAATCGGATCCAGAAATGTGGATATTTTCAAAATTTAGTTTCATCCCTAATAGTCAAAAATGTATCTCCTTCATGCTCCAGAATCGATAAAAATACTCACCCTGCTTTCCACTTAAATTATGGTTGTACCTTTAAATTGAATGTTCCTAAAGAGGAAATTATTTATTAATAAAGTTCGTTATTTATCACTTATGCCATTGTTTTCTGGCATCCTTCTTATGTTTTGTATAATAGATACACCCCCCCTGTTTTTAAGAAAATGTAATATCTGAACAATCAACAGTGAACAGCCTACCCATCAGAATTGACTAAGAATTTGCAGGCATTATTGGAATAGGTACCAGGCTAATCGGTTCAGAAAGTTTGTGTGAACACGCTGCAGCAAGGGTTCGTCAGTTTATGCTATTCCCGCTCTGATCGGCTCCTTAATAAATGCGGGTATTTGTTGCATAAACACGCGACTTAAGGTAGGTATCCCCAAAGGAAAAAGTCCCGCACTATCAAGTCAGGTGACCTAGGAGGCCAGTCAGCATCCTCAAAACGTGGTACAAGGCCATCTCGCATACGACTTTATTGTGGCGTGACAGTGTGAGGAGGTGCCTCATCTTGTTGAAACCAAAGATCCAAAGGGTCGATGGTTCGCCTTTTTCTGCGCAACTCAGGTCTTTAGAAGTTAATTAGCATCTCGATGTAACGAGGCTGTCATATCGCCTTTTATCACGTTTTGTGGATGTGCACTGGCCTTCTAGGTCCTTCGGGGATACCTTAAGTCGCGTCTTATGCGACAAAACCTCGCACTTTGTAGGAACTTGAGGATGCAGTAAGATCGGAAATTGCATCAGTTGATAAAAACCTGTGCTGCAGCTCATTCACACAAACTTTTTGGCCAACTAGCTTCGTGCTATGAACAAGATGGGCGCCACATGCTGGATGTTAGTTTTATAACTTGAAATGGCATTCATTTCCATATCAGAAAACGTCAGTGAAATGGTTGTACTTCTAGAATATCCAAAATTATCTGTATCTGTTTTTGGCCCTATTCCCATGACCCACCATGTACTCGTAGCAGGAAGGAACGATAGTAGTGTGCAATGCAGTTTGTGATTGAGAACAGTAACTTTCAAATTTATTTGGGTACTTGTAACATAATGGCTCAGTAGATACCTACTTTCCCAGGGTATCTCTTGGCATCACTGTGCGATTCTCTCTGTATGCATCTGTCATTGTTGAAACAGTCATAATTTAGAACAAATTCGAGTAGTATAAAAACATGTTGTTATTGCAATGTCCAGTGATGGTAATACGCATTGTGTGACAGAGTGAAAGAGATTTTCAAGCTATTTAGGTAGTATCATAAAAGTAGGCTGTAGCATACCAATAGTGTTGCCACAGGTTGTGTTGATTGCAGTGCTCCCACCCCTACGTGTTGGCATGGGTAACCATGGGATCTGGGAATAATTCCCTTAAAAAACAACAAAAATTTCAAACATACCCCTTGCTGTTTACATGATGGTGTATCATGTGAGGGTAAAGGTGTTCCATGAAGGAAGGAGCATATCCCCTAGACACATGTGAAAGTTTGAAAACTACAGTCCTTGCATCAATATATTTAGGTGATCTTCAAAATGTTAGTAAGTAAATAAAGAGCTGTTTGCTCTAGAAATTGAGGGTGATGATAACACATTCACTGTGGAGCCGATCAACCACCTTTTCCTACCAACCTGGACGGTTTTATATCATTAAACATGATATATTCAAGTTCAAATAGTTTTTTTTTGTAGCAGCTTTCAAATAGACAATACAAACGTCGACAGAATGACTGAGAAACTAGGTAAAATATACATCCAGGGTATAACAAACATGTCATGAGTACCTATAGAAGCAGTAAAATATGCAAAACCAAAAACAGTGAGGGGATGGTAAATAAAGATTTGGGGATGCAAAGTGTGGTGGTTTTGAGGCTTGGATAGGTGAGGTTGTTAGATGGAAGAGAAGGTGGTGGAGCTAGCGTTTAAAAGTTTAACACCTTTGGCGAAGACAGGAAGGTTACCACCACTAAAGACGCTAGAGGATATGCCCAGAAGGTCACCACCTGGTCGGTTATCACCGGACCGCTTCCACCACTCTGAGTTATTTTCGGTGTGAAAGGTAAGGTCTAAGGTGTGAGGAGAGAGAGAGAGAGAGAGAGAGAGAGAGAGAGAAGTCATCGACTTGAGGTTTGAGCGTAGAATGGAGAAACAGGTGAAAACGGCGGGTTTTATAGAACCCTTTCCACCCTCCCCCAACACTTCGAGGGTCATTACGAGCCGTTGAGGGACTACTGGAGGGAAGGAAGGTGTACCTTGTGTTGGTCGTGTACGCCGTCCATTCGTTTGGTTTATTTGTGCAATCTAAAATAGGTATGCAGAGAGTGATATTTCTGGGAGGATATCACGACACAAAGAATAGAATACGAGACATAAGTATCACAGATGGCTTAATGCAGAATGGATGGTTCTGGAGAACATTTTGCCATTCAAATTTCTGACTTCTTCAGGTAAGGCGTTGAAAAGCCTGGAACCCACCTAGTGCGGATAACACTGAAGTGAAGCTGTGAGTCGTGAATATGAAATAACCAGGTTCCTGCAGGATCTCGTAGCATACCCATGGGTATCCGACACAGTGGGGAGATAGGGCAAATTCAAGACATTTAGAATAAAAATTCCTGGAAGAGTCAGAATGTCAAAACGAATGAAAGAACCTCTGCATGTATCATTCCAACGGAAGCCAGCCATGACTCGAACAACGCGTTTTTGCAGCTTGAATATCTTCTATTGGATTGTTTAGATGCATAATGATGTAATTTGACCAAAAAATGCCGAATTTTTGGGTTTGGGCCCCTCACGCGCCAAGGTGCGTCATCAGCATAGCAAATGAGAAACAGATGGTGAGATATATGTTTTCTTACTCGCTGTGCCTGACGCACCTCAGTTATTACTGGTCAAGTTTCCTGTATTTTTCTAGTTTTCCACTTCATTTTTTTAACCAAAATATCTTCAAAAAGGAGCATGAGCAGCTGTCCCGTCCCCAGAAATCCATAAAACTGCTCTTTGAAGTTGTGGATGAAAACAGCGACTACTTCACTGGGTGTTCGGACCCCAATGGAGTGCGGAAGGCGGGTAGAGAACACCTCTAGCCAACTGACGTGAATGGGAATCGGAAAGATTCGCTGTACTCTTTCACACACAAAGATACTGACGTTCTTGTGGGAGATCCTATCCAGGGCTCCACTGAGTCAGTAATTGTCTTGCTGGGCTATCAGAGGATCCCACAGCACCTGATTGTTGATTGCTACCCCACAGTACTGCATCACATCCCTCTCGCTATATATCTGGGAAGTCCCACATTGGACTCCAGCTTGAATTATGAATTTAGCTTCTACCTTTAGGCTGTTCGATTTTTCCAACTTAATTGTTGATCATCCCAAACACCATTGTGGGGGGGGGGGGGGGGAGGTGTGGGTTTAAATGTTTAAATGGCTTCCCATAGGAGCTTCCTATTTAAAAAAAAAGACTGTAACTTTTGCCTGCCTCATGCAGAAACTGTTTTGCTTAAAATATAACTACCATAAATTATGGTAAAAAATATCTGACATTTTATCAGAGTATGGATTGTGAGGCGAAACTTTTAAATCTGTCACTTTGAAGATGTCCCAACTGCCTCATACATTATATTTCATCGAATTCCGATAGTAACTTTTGTCTGTGTAAGCGCAAATTTTTCTTTGAAAATTTCGAAAATAGTTGAAATTTGGTAGGTACCTATGTTATAAATCCACGCCGAGCCTAGTAATACATGGATCAGCTAGACAAAATGTTCGAATTATTCACGTACCTAACTGTTAACTTGGTTTTCAGTCATCCTTACAGAATGTGCTGCTGCCACTGCTTTATTTCAGAGTACTACTGTGTTTTGATACTGCTTGTTTGTATGGAATATCCCTGTTTCTATGGAATTTCTCTATATAATATTCTTCTGTATCGCCTTCATTCATCTGTCTGAAATACTTTCTAGAATATGAGGCATCTCTTACCAAAATCCATTTTTATTGTCATTATAATTCTATGTGGTCATTGTAAACTCCCCCTTCAAGATATGTAGGTATTACTTTGTACATGTACCTTTATTGACTGGCTTATTTATTGACTGGCTGTCGATTAGTTATGTACTTGATCATCGCCCTCCCCTGGTCAAATCGAAACAGCTTTATGTATAGTGGTGGCTCATGTAATTATCAGCTTAATAATTACGAAAACTGCTCTAAGAAAAAAATCCTAACGTCTGCTGTAAAGAAATGGCTGCTTCAGATAATTACCTATGTACTTGTTATAACCGAGCTACAAATTATTAAGATGAACCAGTATTATTATTATACACTCTCACATTTTTTTGATAAGGTCTGGAGCTTTGGAGTTGATCATTTATGTGACTATGTGATTGGGAACATGCACACATTCCACTGAACTTCGTAGCCGTGGTATTACTGTAGTTTACTTCATCTACACTTTATTAGCTGTTAGTTTACTCTCATGTAACTTACGTATTATAATACAGGGTGTCTAAATTTAAGCTCTGGAAAACTTCAGGGATCGATTCTGCAATTCTAATTCCACAACAAAAAGTTTCTCCTTGCAATTTTTTTACGATTTTTCGTGTTTTCGACCACTAAAATGGCTATAACTCTCTTAAATTACACTGTAAATGTAAAAATAAGGAATCCGTTGGAAATAGTGTTAAATTTCCTATCAGAATGTGGCCCCAACATAAATTTTGGAGTAGCACATTCAGTGGGCAAAAAATTGTGGATGGAAAAGAAAATTTTCTCAAATTTTCAAAATCGCTATTTTCTCAAAATCTCTGTCGCAGAAATAATTGGTGACTGAACGTGCACTTGACGGGAAAAACCTCCTCAGACTCTCAGCTTTCCAACGGTGTGGTTGTTTTTCATTATTACTGCACTAATTAGGGAAGAAAATCACGTCTTAATGCAAAAAAAAGTGTTTTTTTCGAGGAAATCGGGTGTTATAGGGTATATTCATGACTCGACCTGACCATGACGAGGAGTTAGGAGTCGTTTTCTACTTAATTTTTCACGCTGAATCGAATGGTGACACTCCCGAACCTCCCCGACCGTAAAAAAAAGCTGGGTTTCGAACTATTGGTACCAAGGACGTGCAAACTAGCTGTCTCCAAGTTCGTATTTTGCTGATAAATGCGGTTATTTCAATTTGACGGTGTTATGTCGTACTGTTTCAAGATACGCAACTGGTTTTTTACTAGTTGTTTACGTTGTAAATGGTTTCTTCCGTTTTTTTACGGTCGGGGAGGTTCGGGAGTTTCACCATTCGATTCAGCGTGAAAAATAACATAGAAAACGACACTAACTCCTCTGGTAATAGTCAGGTGAAGTCATAGACACCTAGGTATCCTACACACATTTGATTTCCTCGAAAAACACTTTTTTTTGGCATTCAAACGCGGTTTTCTCCCCTAATTATTGTAGTAAAATGAAAAATAACCTCACCGTTGGAAAGCTGAGGTTCTGAGGAAGTTTTCCCGTCAAGTTCACGTTCAGTCACCCATTATTTTTGAGAAGAATGGCAATTTTTTCTCAAATTCAATCGATCCCTGAAGTTTTCCGGGGCTTAAATGTAGATACCCTGTATATTAACGTATTTACATCTAGATTTCGATCTTTCTGGGTAGATCATCGATTCATTTTCCTACTACCTACCTATGTTCAGATCACTGAGGGAACACAGTTCTGTCTAATCAGTTTGCTGAGATTTCCTATTTTCTTGACTGTGATGTACTTTTAAATACACTAACGTTGACCGTTGTCAGTTTCAGCACTTTGTTTTGTTAATATTTCCCTATTAACCAGCACAGGATTGTATTAATTTGGGTCAGGGGTTTGCAACCTTCGGCCCTTTGCCAGAATTTTAAATGTTAAGAAAAGAACACAGAATACCTACCTTACTTTGGCCACTCAGTTAGTGGCCCAGATGGAGTAATTGCCACAGCAAGCCAGGGTCGTCAATGAGCCATTCTTGGGAGCTGGGTTCTCCAACTCGGCTGTGGTATCCTGAAGGAGGAGCTTATCGAAAATAAATTAAGTGATTCTCATTCAAACGATACAACCGTTTTCTTGAATCGGAGGCGATGGACAAGGTCTTAGAGTGAATTCCACCGAAGCCTGACTAAATGGGCGGTCCTTGACTTCTCGTTACTTTGTAAATGCTTCTTTCTGTTGCCACAGTAACTGTTTCCTTATCTTTCCCTCATGGTGGTGCATCGCAACTGCTCCCATCACTGGCTTCATTCCACTTTTATATATTGCCATCACTTACACACTTCCTAATTACTGGTGTAATTATGAGTTCTAAAATATTATTATCACGCCATTTCCAACAGTATTTGATTTGACAGATAATACCCAATTGTTTTTAAATGATTGGAACACTGTGAAAAAAATGAAAGCTAGAAGTGTCCATTCTAGCTTTGGAGGGCACAACCTCATTTGGGTGTACCTACTCCAGTACTTATTCAAAGCAAGAGGTTGATTAATATTTACATATTAATTCAAAATTATTTATTAACATTACATTAGCAAACATCAACACTTTAAAATGTATGGTACAAAATTGGATTTAAAATACGACATTTTTCCGTTGAAATTGGTCAACAATAACGGATTTGTTTCAACTAATTGAATTTTTTTAAACCTAGGACAGAGATTGAGGGTATTTTTAGAATAAATCACGGATTTACACATTCAAGCTTTGAGCAGTTTCTGGTTCGTCGTCTTTCACTTTGGTTTCCTCTTCTATTCCAACGCATCCTTTATCATTAAGTTCTTTCCAATAATCATAGTTCCGCCTTAAATTGTACAATGTTTCTGGCATATCTAAAAATGCTGGGGAAAAAGGAAGACATGGCATTTGAATCACAGACTGAAGAGGACCTTGTCATTCTAAAGAAGAAACATGGTTTCTTTTCACATGGAGCCCTTGCAATTCTATCAATAGGTAACACTGGTTTACAAAAACCAAATACACCAAAAAGTTGTTTTCACTTACAGGTCAGCAGGCAATGAGATGTTTGTTTACTTACCGTCCCATTCTTCAAACATGTTGTTAACTATGTAATCCATGAAACCCATTTGGGAAATCGGTATTGAGCAGGTGCTTCGATCAAAAAGGGGCATAACAACTGGGAGGTTCCTCTCTTTCTCTTCATCGGTCTACAACAACAACAACAACAAATTTTTCAATTGCCAGGACTACCCTCATGAGGTTGAACTCAAGGTTGGGGGTGACTAGTTGTTTAAAACTTGTAACAAACTGCAGTAAGGTAGTACCGTACAGTTGCAAATAACCTGCAACACCCTATGTCATTTTATTCGCGACTCGTTTGGCAGTTTTTCCCTGTCACATCAAAGGAATGTTCGTTAGGCAGTGGTGGTTAGTGTGGATGGGTGTCCTAACATCGTTGTGAAGTCCTCTGTGATTCACTGTCTTCACAGATTCCTCTGTTTCAAACCAGTACCTCGTCTAAGGATGATATCACTTATGGTGTGCTTTGACATTTTAACCAGGCACAGCATGCTTGTGAATGAGTGATTCCGAAGTATTTTAATTCACATATTTTAACATGGAACATGTTTTTACAGGAGTAAACCGGGCTGGAGACCGTCCCGTCCGAGTCCGCGTAACCCCCCCCCCCCCCCCTCACCCACACAGTTCTCCCTCTACCCCACTCCTTCCACCCAACTCACCTCCGCCCCTACCACACGTTCGCCGAGGAGAGCATGACCAGACCTCACTCCGCCCAAAACTGGTGAGGGGGTTCTACCTAGGTACCTGAAAAACGCTGAAAGCAGCTGACGACGTGTATTACATTACATTGCGTTAGGTCGCTGGTCCAAGGCTTGGAAATCCCACTAAGTTTTTTTGCTTCCTCACTACCGAAGGCAGGGAAGCCTTGGATTCGTGATTGAGTAAAAAAAAGTTCATGTCCTCCAAAATGAAAATTTCCACTACCGTTTTCCGTTTCAGACATCGAGGAACATATATTTGGTTCGGTGTCTGTCTGTCTGTGGTAATTCCTTGCAACACCCATAACTACCCGAAATAATGGTCGAAGTGGGCTGAAGTTTTGAGGGTATACGTGGGTTGGATCGCAGATGGTCCCATTTTAAAATCATGAAAATCGTTTAGTCTGTGCATGCGCAAACGTGAAATAGTGCCCATAACTACCTTAATTATCGTTGAAATAAGTTCACATTTGGAGGGTCGATCAGTATAATACATTGATGGTTCCATTATGAACTTCATTGGAATCTTACTGTAATTTCCCTCTGCGCATGCGCAAACATGAAATGTTGACTGTTTCCTTATAACACTTCTAACTACACGAAAAATAGTCGTAGAGAGATGAAATTTTGAGGGTACACTCGGGTTGGATCGCAGATGTTCCCGTATCATAACGACCTACCCAACTAGTCTATACGTTGATGTGATTCAAGTGAGGAAGTGAGGATTCGAGTGCCTACTCGAATTGGCGGATGTTTTTCTACATATCCTCTTTTATCATGTACCTATTCGAAAAATATGTTCCATGTTTCCTTGCTTTGATCCTTGATCTAAACTGTTATAATCCGGTCTCACAGTTATACCTACCCCTTTAAATTTCAAGTCATCAGACCCATTTGGGTGGTCGTTTCTCATGGAACGACACACAGTCCATTAACACAGAATGACATGCTACTAGATTCAGAGTATCTGTAAGCCTCTCCAACATTTGGCAAAGATTCAATAATATATAGGTAGTAATTTCGATTACTAACTGATAAACTGTACCTTTGAAATCCAAATATCAAATTTATTAAAATGATGGTATTAATTTTCTATTCTTTATTTCAGGAAAATGTATTTCGTTCCCTCATAATGGATTTGTGCTCTTCCTTAACTACATGCTTGTGAAAAGCACTCACACCATCAAGATGTTCATAATAAAGTTCAAATTAGTCTTACTTGAGTAAAATATTCTTCAGCTATTCTTATTGCCCAGTGTTTGCAGAGATGGAGAGGTCTTGTAGGGTTGGCGACGTCTGAGCACTTGATCAACATTCGTTTAACAACCACAACATCTTCTGGATTCACATCAGATTCCACCTCACCTTGCTTATTATTGTGTAAAAGACATCAAAAACCTTAATTAGCTTGGTCATAATCAACATAAAGAGAATAGGTACCTAATGTTAATTTTTGTGATGCAATAATACGAAATGTGCAAACAGAGCTGATTGCTTGGATTCTCACCTTTTCTGGAACATCTTCAGAGCTCTTGCTATATATTGTCACGAATTTTGTGAAGTGTTCAAAATGTTTGTACATATCTGTTGCCAAAATGGTATCTATAATGCATGATCTGGCAGTACTGTATTTAGCCTGTTCCAGTCCTGGAAACAACCAAGAAAGGCGCTTGTGAATTATTCCAGAATGGATACTCCCACCATGGTCACTGAGGACATATTGAACGGCACGTGCACTGGGAACTCAAACTCTTGCTCAAAATGGGGTAGGTACTCCAGTCGGTCTGAACGTGTTTCGTTTCATTCGTCGTTTGCAGCCCAGTTTCACACCAAAATTCTGTATAATGTCGTTTTGGCATAAAACATGTGAGGTACACATAAACACAAAAACTTGTGGAATACATGGATTTATACGAAAATGGCCGTTCAGCTTGGAATTGATGCATAATCCATGGATAAAGAAATTTTATATTAATTCAAATACACAATTTTTCCGAATATACCTCTCAAAATATTCACTCGGTCATCTGCCAATGTGAGCCGGAAGGCAAGCGATGCATGATGCTGTTCTAGCACACTGATATCGTTGTAAAGGAGGGCAAGGTCGTCCCCAGCATTGGTCAAAAATGCACTACAAATATCGAAATATTAGGTTAGTATTCAGAGCATAGTTGCGTAGTGAGGGGTTTTAATAATTATGACCTAACAATCTTTTATTGTAATTGCTGTCCTATTTGTAAGTACGTTACATACAATAATTGAAACCTCATCATTCTTCAGTTTTCAGGACGTCCCTCAGTAGTAAGAGACGTCTTTATGTATTTGATCTGGTCAGAAGAGAACAACACTCAGCCGAGAATGAAAAGAACCACATTCAAATCAATTGCAGACCATCCTGAATCCATATCCGCGAAAGGGGGGGGGGGGGGGGACCACAGGTGTGTCTGTCAGAATCTTGTGTGCACTGCCCAGGCCGCTATTGTCAACCGATCTGCGTGGCTCTTTTTTGGTTCCATTCAGAAAACTTTCTAGTTGTGTTCTACATTGCCGGAATTTCGAAATTTACTCCAGAAGGGGGGTTAATGCCGAAAAACGTGAGTTTGTGGGCCAAATCTTGTGTGCGCTGTCCAGGCGGCAATTCTCAACCGATTTGTGTGGTTCTTTTTTTTGTTCCATTCAGAAAACTGTCTAGTTATGCTCTACATCGCCGTAATTTCGAAATTTACTTACAGAAGGGGGGGGGGGGGGGTTAATGCTGAAAAACGAGGGTTTGTGACAAAATCTTGTGTGCGCTGCCCAGGCTGCAATTATCAACAGAGTTGCGTGGTTCTTTTTTGGTTCCATTCAGAAAACTGTAGTTGTGCTCTACATCGCCGGAATTTCTAAATTTACTCCAGAAAGGGGGTTAATGCTGAAAAACGTGGGTTTTCGGCAAAACTTGTGTGCATTGCCCAGGTCGAAATTCTAAACTGAATTGCGTGGTTTTTTTTGTTCCATTCAGAAAACTGTCTAGTTGTGCTCTACATCGCCGGAATTTCGAAATTTACTTATGGAAGGGGGGTTTAATGCTCAAAAACGAGAGTTTTGTACAATGTCTTGTGTGCGCTTCCCAGGCCGCAAGCCGCAATTCTCAACCGATTTACCTGATTCTTTTTTTGTTTGTTGAACGCAGAATTCAGTCTAGTTGTGCACTACGTCGTCGGAATTTTGAAAGTTGTTTCTATGGGCGGTGGATGAGGGGGGGGGGGGGGGGGGTTCTGCAAATCTTGTGTCTGCTGCCCGTATTCTCAACTTTTGAAGCTGCCATACGACAATCTATACATATAATAAAACAGTGTCTGTTTGTTTGTTTGTTTGTTTGTCTCAGCATCAATTGAGAATGGCTGAACGTAGAAAGTTGCGGCTGGTACCATTACGCAGAATTTATCTGGGAAGGTTTATGAAAAATCCGCATTTGAATCTGTCCATCCGTTGAAACGCTATGAATGAAATACTACTAAAAAACGTGTTATAATCACTTCTATGAGGACGTTTATGCTTATAATAACTTTGAACGGTTGGACGTAAATCCGATTGTAATTAGATTCTGGATTCAGCTCGACGAGTACATTCAAGTGGTACTTCAATCAGGATGTTAGTGGGAGGGGGGTACAGGTTATGAGAGGGGGGGGGGGGGGGTCTACAGAAATTTCAAAACTACTTGACCAATTGGAGTGCAACTTTGGGAATTTGTTGTGTGAACATTGAGGAATGTTTCTAACCAGGTAGGGAGGGTTCATAGGATACGGGGGGGGGGGGGGGGGTTAAAGGCAGTTAGGGTTGGCATTGGGGAAGGTTTCTGATCAGTTGAGGAGGGGGGGATACAGGGGGTGTCTGTTCTACCGTTGCGAAGCGCGGGTACACAGCTAGTATATATATATAAGAAACAATAGGTAGGTAGCAACCAAATCTTAGATCAGTCAATCAATTTATTCACAATATCCTTGGGGCATTGTTACGATGATAAAATCAGCTACTCTAATATAGGTAGTCAAACATTTACGTAAGCTGTTCATATCGCGTCACTAGTCACGAAATAAGGTAATTAAATTGCACAATGAATTCATCATCATCGTCATAGATGAGTTACTAATATACTTCCAGGCGATCTGCAATGAGTGAGAGTGATCTATACATCACCATAAGAGGACGTCCACTGTAAATCATGCATTACTCTACAGGATGTTTTTAAACAAAAATTGAACAATTTCTTAATGGGCAATTTTCGTGGGTTACATATTCTCCTTTTATAACACCTACTGACCACATAGTAAGGTTTTATCTCAGAAAGAAAATGAGTGTGAAATTTGGCTGGTGTCAGGGAAAAACCAGGTAAGTCGAATTTTTGTGAAAATAGAGATCTCTTCACTACAGGTTATTTTGCGTCATTTTTCGTTTGCAAGTATCAGCGTACGTCTACGAGGCTCTCTATTGGCTGGCTCTAGAGAGCCTCGTAGACATACGCTGATACTTGCAAACGAAAAATGACGCAAAATAACCTGTAGTGAAGAGATCTCTATTTTCACAAAAATTCGACTTACCTGGTTTTTCCCTGACACCAGCCATTTGAATTTACGAGTTCCAGCTAGAAATGGCATATCAGGTAAATCGCCGAGCAGTTCAAATCAAATCCCACTTGGAGCGCTAGTGCATCACATTAAACGATGTACAGAATCACAATGGATGGAAGGATACAACCACAAATTTATAAATAAATTTAAAAAAACAAATCCTCAAAATCAAACCAAGAGGATGTTCATGATAGTTCACAGCAAAGGTTGTTGAAGGTTGCCACAAAGGTTTTCCATTTCTCATGTAGGGTGGTTGGCAGCACTGAGAACCTTCGTCTCAGATGCTTCGCTGGGCCTCCTTGGGCCAGCAGCCAATCAGATGCCAACAGACCTGATAAGTAATTTCTTGCAGCATTTTTACTTTTAATCACCCTCATTTAAAAACTACCACTTATTTCTTCAAACGAGCTTCAAACTACCATTCTGAGAACTATTTTTTAAAAAAATTGACGAAAATCCCCATTAAAATACCTCTCAACACCTCACCTGGACTTTCCTGGATGGCCAAGATCATGGGCAACAGCCGCTATCAAACAACAAATTTCATCAAGTGGTTCGAGTAATTTCTTACTCCTCAATTTTAAAAGGAAACATGCTGCTGCTTGGAGTACGTCAGCTGCGTGAGTAGAATTATGGTAACTGTTATCTGGGATGTAATGATTCTCCATAAGAACGAGCCAAGAGTATATTGTTTTCTCGTCCACACCAAGTACTTTACAGGCACTAAATATCGAAAAAATCTTGAGTCCCACATAAACAAGTGGCCTGAAATAAGATTGCATTTGTTAATAAAGTTATCAACCTATGTATGGACTATACAAAACAGTAAGTTATTGAAACTTCGCCTACTGCCACCAAGAATGATAACATTCAAAAACATTTCTATTTCTTTGAATAATAGAAAGCAAGAGTTTTCCATTTATAGAAGAACACATATGCGGCTTCCCATAGTATGATTAACAGAGCACTATCTGCACCAACGTGTGAGCAGAATTTAGCTATAGAATAGTTAACTGTTGAAAGCATAACAGTGAGTAATGGATATGGAAGAGACACAATATGGAACAGGGTTCTTAGGGAAAAGAGTAATTAGGGAAATTTTCAAATCTAGTTAGGGAAGTTACGACAGAAGAAAAGAGTCGGATTAGTATAAAAAGTGACTAATATTGAGGGAATTTCTGTTAAAGTTGGTAAAATTCATAAATCTAAAAGTTCCAAAGCAGGATATAAAACTAAAAATAATCTCGCATCTTCATTAAGTTCATGTGGGACATCAAAATCGCATATTTCTCCCCACACCTGAAAATGATGAAAACAAAAATGAAAGAGCCGAAGGAACGTGGGAATCCTCGATGAAGCGAAAACGGCCGCTTGCGAGATTTGGAGACCTCTGATTGGTCAAAAAGCAAGAGGCGACAGCACGGTACGACGACTGGCCTGACCCGAAGAAAAACCTTTGGTCACTTTCCAGTCAAGCTTCGACTACGAGACATTCTAGTCAGCTTCCAAAAGTGAAGTGGTAGCCGGCCATAGAGAATTTCCGCGGATATCCGGTAATACAGCCCTGTGTGCAAAGGACCACCGTGGGGTGAGGAACTTGCGAGTACCTCTGAGTGATAGTGAATTAGCCACTCACCTCACATCCTCCAGCATCCGGACCTGTTCTGACCCACCGAGAATCGTGATGGGAGGGGAACAGCAGCAAGAACACCAGACTCTAAGAAGGTACTTGTGCAGATTTATATTCCAAGGACTTTAGGACTCTGATGTAAATACAAGTTTTAATGTTCTTAAATCTCCTGCTGGTCGAATAGGAGTCAGAGTGGATGTAGTCATTGAGCCCTTCATGCCAATCTTTATATCTACAGTTTAGTTTAAGTAGAAGTACTCAATGCTCAAGATAGCAATGGAGAGGAAGCGGATCTACCTCCAGCGATGCACAGAAGAGTCAAAATCCCTTATCAAGAAAGATGAGAGAGAAAGAACATCGCAGGAGTGGGAAACTGATGACAGGGGGCACGGACCCAAGTGCATATTCCACAGGTGCGCTCATGGCTTGACAGGAGGCACAGAGAAATGGATTTCTATATTAAAATGTTCCTGTCGAGCCATGGATACTACCAGCCCTATCTGCACAGACACCACAAAGTGCTGGTACTGCAGTGCACCAAACAAAGACGCCGAACACACGTTTTTCCACTGCAACAGATGGATCAGGGAAGGGAGAGTCTAGAAGAAGGGGGGGGGGGATCACACCAACTAATGTGATCGGGAAGATGATCTCCAGCCAGGGAACCTGGGAGAGGATTGCGTCCTACACAGCCCGAATCCTCAAGGCAAAAAAGCTGGACGATCCATTCTTCAGGTGAAGAATAAACTGGAGACCGCAAGAAGACATCAGAAGAGGGCGTGACATCGCCCAATGATCAACCCCACTCCGAAGTAATGCTGAACAAGTGATTCCAGGGTGGACTGGATCAAGAGGATAAGGGTTAGTGAGTGAAACCTCATAACGCTGTGTAGTGCGGACCATCCAAAGCGTCAAGATTTTCCCACTGTTTCCCTCGTTTAAAAGAAGAAAAAAACGCTCAAGATGAAAGTGGGGTGTATAAAATTGATGATCTTGTGGATTTGAGTATTGTGGTCAAACTGGTAGGAAGTTCAGAGAAACAATGAAAGAGCACGAAAATTATTCTAGGGACAATGAGGATGATTCTACTTTGCAAGTCAATATAACGAATCTAGTCGTGGCTTCAATTTTGATTTAACAAACAGTTTATTGAGTTTTGCCATTTCTGCCTGAAGGGAAGCAGGTACAGGTTGGATGTAAGAACTTGAACAATTTAAGGTACCTAGTTGAAAAAAGTTGAAATTGCAGCCTTTTACCCCATTTCGCCCTATACAACACAACAAGAAAAGAAAATGTTTGCCAATGTGAGTCACACAGTTTCCTTGTAACCATCTCACGACCACAGCCACAATCTCAGAACAAACAGGGTAGGAGGGTAGGTAGGTAACTATTGAAAATTCCATCTACCTTGGAACGAATCAGAGTTATGAAAGACCTCCACCGAGATAGATTTACAGGTTTCCAAGGCTGAATGAATTCTAATTTGGTAGTCCACTGATGTGAAACTATTCAAAGGTTATCTTTTCATCTTTACTCACTTGCCTGATGTTAATTTTTCAACTAGTATGACATCGAATTCCCAGGTATTGATTGTTTTCATAGCTTCTTTGAGCTCTTTGGATGCTGGGAGTACAACATTGGTGTTCTTCTTATACAAGAGTTTTTTCTTGGAGGGCGATTCATTAGAACTCCGTCTCGGCATGATCGACGATGGTGGACCTTTCTACAATTACAAAAATAATATTAGTTAGGTACTGCTATTACCAATTATATGAATATTTATTCCAATCCATCGGTTTAATGGATCTTCAAATGACGAAAAGGGAGGCAAAAATCAATATCTTATGATCCTTAAAAATACTTTTGGGATTGGTGCATTGAAAAGAGTGCCAGAGGAACGCTTTCAGGTAGGTCAGATCTATGCCAATCAGAACTTCAGCACTTTCTCCCACTTTTGTTCAAGTAAATTCCCACTTTTGTTCACGAAAAAAATTAATAAATTGAAATAATAGGATTTCCATTTACCTACTTGAAACTAGGAAACAACTTTAAAAACAAACTGCAGCAACTATGAACTACCATTGCTATGATTAGGTTGGTAACACTAGCTGCAAAATGAGAGGACACCTACTGCAACTAAAGCAGCAATCAGGTTGGTTGTCAGAGGATCTTCTGCCCTTAAATTATCAGTTTTAAGATGTGATGTGTACAACTCAGTTGTTCTCAATATATCCATCACCTGGAAAAAATGGAAAGAATAAAACACTTCGTCTAAGAATCGAGGATACAAAGTGCAGAATTTAAAAAATCAGAGCGGTCATTTCCCATTTTGATCAACTTTTTAAAAGTTATCTTCGTACCTCTTCAAGCATTTGTATCACATTGGGTGGGGCATTTTCTTGTGCAGCACAAAGCAAGGACAAAACTTTCGTGATAGGGGCTTCCAATGGAAGATTGTGCAGCTTGGCCAAGCTCTGTCGTCTAGCAGAACCTGTTGGGCAGGGTGGTGTATTTGTAGGCGCATTTTAGGGTTTTAGTTAACATTCAGTAATGAACCTTACTGTATTTTAAAAAAATTTAAAACACCATTTTGTTGCTGGAGTAAGAACACACAGAACTAGCTTTCCACATATACAACTCCACTCTACTGACTGATTGATATAGCCAAATACGAAATAGCAACTGACAACACAAGCCATGTCTGAGTGGTGTTTTTTCTGTAATAGATTTCATTCACATGACCAAAGTGACTGAAAAGTCTCTCTATATCACTATGCTCTTGACTGCCTTGTGGACACATTGTGAATTAGCCTGGGGTGCAAATCCTTGGGGGCAAGCTGAGAACTAGGCCAGGGTGTTGAATGGAGTGCCCAATGGTCTGTCATATACAACTCAATATCTTTTAAAACTTAGTTTGATACTACAACCTGATACCAAATTATCATAGTAGATAGATACATACATCAATGAGGCAGAGTGCAGCATGTTCAAGAATCTTAATGTGTGAGGGCTAAAAATGTTTATGCTGTTGGTCTTGAACAGGTAAGGGAGTCCCAGCCAACACCACTGATGTACCAGTCAAGTCCATTTATTTAAAAAACAATTTATTATTATTTCAAACCATTCTGGATACGGACCTTCACTGATGATTGACTTCAAATCGTATGAGCCTTTTCGCAAGGATGGAACACTCCCTCGGGGGAAATGACAGTCTGAAGGATTGTCTAGTAGATAGAGGTAGTACGTTGGAGACCTGTAATCGTAAAACCAGGTACAAAATTGAAATTGAAAAAGTTTTTTTTTTTCAAGTCCAGACACGCAGCAGTATACATGAGCGAATTTTTGAACTTGAAGATTAGCTAGTTTTGACCCTAAAAACTCGAATCCAACATATTTATTTCGGAACAAATATTGCTCCTTTAGGACACATCTAAAACCAGTACTACGTAGGTACCCAGTGCTTATAGCTGGCGAGGTTATCTTAACGTTTGTTCAACAGTTTTAGGTAGGTATCAATTGGTCGAGTCTAGGGGAATATAACAGCGAAGTTGTGCGACAAAATTTAATTTTTCATGGTCCTACTTTATGATCAATAATCATCAAACCATTCTCCACACCTATGTATTCGCTCAGCAAACATTTTTATAGGACCCCCTCAACATTTTTTCTTTTACGTTTCAAGGTGCGTAGATTCAAAAATGCTGCAAAGTCCTTATCACATGGGTTTATTATTCTACTGGACAAACCTACACAAATGATGGCTGTTCATTTATTGTTCTTTCATGTGAAATAATTGAAATAGCTATTTCTGATTGTTTCCACCAATTTTGGCCCCCAAAACACGACGCTCCTTTCTTTTCAAATTATCTTTGATCATTGGTAGTGCCATTTATTTGTCTTGATTCACCTGTTGACACTTTTTCTAGTGCTATTATACAAATTGGTGGTGATTTCGGGCAATTTCCCAGGTTTTTGACTCATAAAAAATCAATTTTAGGAGCAGAACCTTTGGTAGAACCTCAATTGTCCACTCTTTAGTCAAAATCGACTTCATATTCGGTCTTCTCGTCCAAAAAAACATGGAAACCGATACCTCAAAAGCTCATGTTACCTACTAAAACACAAAAAATACCTATTTTTACATACATTTTCACTCATAACACCCCTGGGTATATTCCGATCGGGCTGCAAAGTTTCGGGACACAACTAGGGCCCAAATGGAGCCTGTGTGTGAATGAACGAATATTTTAGACCGAAAATGAGGACGGTATGCATGATACGGCGGACAGACATCGCAGTTTTGGAATCTACGCACCTTGCATCGCAAAAGAAAAAATTTTGAGGGAGTGTTATAAAAATTTTTTGCTGAGCGAATACATAGGTGTATCCACAGAACAATAAACCAAAATGCAATGTCCATCCGCCGTATCATGCATAACTACTTCATTTTCGGTCTAAAAAATTCGTTCTTTCGCCCACATGCTCCATTTGGGCCCTAGTTGTGTCCCGAAACTTTGCAGCCCGATCGGAATATGCCCAGGGGTGTTATGGGTAACAAATTTTTTTTAGGTTTTAGTAAAACGAGCTTTTGAGGTATTCTTTTTCTATGTTTTTTAGGGCGAGAAGACCGAATATGAAGTCCATTTTGACAAAGAGTGGAAAATTGAGGTTCTAAGGAATGTTCAGCTCCCGAAATTCACTTTTTATGGGTCGAAAACCTGGGAAATTGTCTGAAATCACCAAAAAATAGTACAGTAACACTAGAAGTAGTATCAACAGGTGAATCAAGACAATTGAATGGACTATCAATGATCAAGGATAATTTGTTATAAAGTAGGGGCCTAATTCGTATTTTTGGGGGCCAAAATTGGTGGAAACCACCAAAAATAGCTATTTCAATTATTGCACATGAAAGAAACAATAAATGAACAGCCAAAATTTCTGTAGGTATGTCCAGTAGAATAATAAATCCATGTGACAAGGACTTTGCAGCGTTTTTTTATTTGTACCCAGTGCCACTGGTTACAACATAAGGTGCCTCATCGAGTAGACAATCATGTAATGAGTTGGAGAGAAAGAACTAATATTGGACAGTGTGCATGTAGGTATTTTGGGACAAGAGAGGTGTGACTTTTTCTTCTGCATGTGTATTACTTTAGTAGAGGTTTTCTTTGTATCGATTCAACTTTAACCGAGTACAGTAAGTAGGTCCCTTATTCACAGAGCTACTCAGAACTTTTTAATAAAGCCATAATTTACCATAACGACCTATGTGACTTTGAAATAGGTACCAACAACTATTGAGAAATGTCAAGTTTCAGCTAGACGGATAAATTGCACATATAATGAATTTTGTGAGACTTTTACTCAGCTATGTATCATTTCAGTAATAATTTACACTTATTATCTATAGCGGCCCAGGGTACAACACCCTCCAGCTCCGAGTCAGCAGGGTGGTGAACCTAGGGAACAGGGCTGAAACACAAGGTCACTACCACGCCCATTGGATGGTAGGCCGGTACCAACAAACTTACGATGGAGCTGGGGAAACTGGCATTGAACGGCACTGGAGAGAAACACTATCGCCGGATTTCGTGCGCCACCGTATTCGCCCAACCCATTCAAAGCCTCTTTCGAGTGTTCTGATCGCTGGCTGGAGATCACTGTGCTCTTGGAAAACAATTGCGTTTTGGCCGGTGATTTCTGCTGGAGTATGGTTCAAAACGCGTGCCATTGGAGTGTTCACATACTGTACAAAACAATCAAGTCTCATTAGTCCTTCATTAGCCCTCCCTCCCCCTCCACTGTCCTTCGTCTACCACTCGTTTATTTACTGCAAATAAGTGTAACTAATAGATTTAAAAAAAACTTGTGTTCCTCACCCACAACGCAATCAATTAAACAGAACACCTGATTGTTTTACAGTCAGTCGTGTAGGTGTCCACGTCTGGGTTACACCACTCTGCTAGTTGCAACCTGAACACTTGAATTCCTTCACAAGATTTTTCTATTATAAGTATCTACCACAGCATCAGAAATCCAGTAAACGTAATGCGGATCCTTCGGGAAAAACGGAAAATATTGAATGTACCGATTACTACATTCCAAGAAAATCAGATTGTAGAAGTGAAGGTTAGGTACCAACTACAAAATGCTGCTACTACTTTCTGCTCGAGTCAGGACTTGAGTTGCATACCCCACCTAATGTACGCAAATTGGAGTTATTTCGGGTTTACTGACTTGCTAACTAGTGGGGACTCTGGTAGGTCAGTGGTGGGTACTTGGGTAGACAACAGGCAACCAAAAATAGGTCAACATATCAACTTTTCTAGTGCTTAGCAAGCCTTTGGGGTGATAATTTAATGAAAGGGCCATTTGTGTTTATGAAACCAGGATCTTCAAAAATTGCGAGTAAATGTCAAGGCCGGGGGGGGGGGGGGGGTCGTTTATTGCAAGGGGAGTTTGCGGAGGTTCCAGATCCAGATCCCAAGTCTGGGGGACACTCACCTGCACCAACAAGGTTGTGGTATTCCTGGAGAAAGGCTAATATAAAACTGAATGGATTCGAAACAAAATGATACAACCGTTTTGGATTATTATTCTGCGAATAATACACCTATGTATTCGCTCAGCAAAAAATTTGTGTAACACCCCTCAACATTTTTTCTTTTACGTTTCAAGGTGTGTGAATTCCGAAAATGCAACGTCCGTCCGCCGTACGCTGGCCATATCCATCCATATCTACTTTAATTTCGGTCTAAAAAATTCATTCTTTCGCACACAGGCTCCTTTTGGGCCCTAGTTTGTCCCGAAACTTCGCAGCCCGATCGGAATATACCCAAGGGTTTTGTGGGTGAAAATTGGGGTAAAAATGGGGTTTTTTGGTGTTTTAGTAACATGAGCTTGTGAGGTATCGTTTTTCATGATTTTAGGACGAGGAGACCGAATATGAAGTCGATTTTGACCAAAGAGTGAAGAATTGAGGTTGTAACGAAGGTTCAGTTCCCAATATTCATTTTTTATGGGTCAAAAACCTGGGAAATCTCTGAAATCTCTATAAACCTGTACAAT
The DNA here is from genome assembly GCA_954871275.1 of Leptopterna dolabrata. NCBI lineage: Eukaryota > Metazoa > Arthropoda > Insecta > Hemiptera > Miridae > Leptopterna > Leptopterna dolabrata. The sequence goes on from OX940974.1 coordinate 26,050,055, forward strand.
AACACTAGAAGTAGTAACATCAGGTGAATCAAGACAAATAAGTGGTACTATCAATGATCAAAGATAATTTGTCAAAAATAGGAGCCTAATTAGTTTTTTTGGTGGGGGGGGGGACCAAAATTGGTGGAAACCATAAAAAATAACTCTTTCAGTGATTGCACATGAAAGAAACAATAAATTTATTTCAAGCATTCCTATAGGTACGTCCAATACCCATGTGACAAGGACTTTGGAGCGTTTTTATGAAACTGAGGCGATGGACAAGATCTTGGAGTTGATGCCAACCAAGCTGATCACCAAGCCTGACTGAACAGGGAGGTCCTTGACTTCTCGTTATTTTTCAACTGCTTCTGTTCCATTGTCACAGTTTCTAAAATCATTGACTCAGAAACTTTTCTCCGGTTAAGAAGGGATATCGATTAGGCTTCCCCAAACTGATCCCGTCTCCACCGGAAGGAAAAATGTATCGGGAGCAGCCCACACTGTTACAGTTCTAACATTTTATTATCTTCCATGTCTAACAATACCTATTTCACTTGATAAAAATCCCCGGATGCTTTCCGAAAATTAGCTTAGATTACTGATTAGGCGGTACCTACCTTGCCTACCCCCATCAAGCGAATCAGTTGCTCTCTTAAAACATGTATGTATTAGCTATTGGTATTTCTAGCCAACTTAAGACGTAAAGGATCCAAAGTGCTTAGGTACCAAAATAACGGGGAAGTAATTCGAGACCACTGCCAACACGAAAAAGTGGTGGTTAGTCAATCTAACAGTTCACGTCTCTCATCACAGAATAGGTAGTTCAAATCTTCTAGTATTGATCTTCATTATGTATTTTCAGAATAAATAACGGTGTCTATACTTAGTGAAGCAAATGTTTCTCAAAATGATGACCAACCGACCTGGACCACCAAGACTTCCATCCATTTATACCACTGTATATCATTATTGCAAGCTAGGTATCTAAGAAACTTGTAGGCACAAGAGTTTTTGTACTAGGTACCAACCTGAATACAGTTGTTGCTGTCAGTGATCAATATGAGTTCACGACACTTTTCGAGAGCAGCATACACCGATTTACTCAGTGCGATAGATGACTGTATGGATTCCATTTTCAGTAATGATTCATACATTTCTGGCAACAGTTGGTCTGGATTGGAGGCAACTGTTCCTATAACCACCTGAAATGAGAAACATTTGCCCAGATGTCTGGAGTATACACAATATACAGAATAATAGACGGAATTAAGCATTTGGCGGGCCAGGCATCTGAATCAATACCCTCAAAAACCCTCACGTGCATTCTATGAAGGGATTCACCACATCTCCACTGCGAACATCAAATAGAATGCTTAAAATGTAGGTACCTACTTTCATGTTCATAATAGGAGTTTTCACCTTCTCTTCTTTTTTGTCCTAGGAAAAGAAAGCAAGTTATTAGTAGGTAAATAATGTTAGCCTCAAGAGGTCTGCTCTCAGATAGTGTATATCTCGTTGAAGGAACGTAGGGCTCAACCAAATACCTACCACCACTATTAAAATGATAAGAGAAAAAATTATTAAAATAGATGTAGGTACCTACCTTTTTGTCTGGCGTCTGCAGATCATCTGAGAATGAAAATATAATTTTAGCTGGCAGTATAATGGATAACTTATACCTATTTAAAACCAATGTTCGGTTAAAAAAAAGTTCATGGATCACATAGCTATGCTTGGAAATCTGTTGAAATTTCAACAGAATCCTATTATCAGAATTCACTGGACAGAATCTACCCAGTTGACAATTTTTCATCTATGATAGCCGAAAAATTGTTCAGCTCCTTGGGGGTGGGGGGACACCAGTAGCTGCTCAGGACAACTCGATATTAAGCATGGCTACCAACCTTATTTCCCACTGTTTTTGTTCTTGGTTGTTACTTCCTCTGTTCGAGCTGTTTTGTTCAGACAGACAGTCCTGGCTCACCAGTCCAGGATGGAACTGCGTTCAGAAAATGAGTGGATAGAACAGTCCAGGATTGAGTCCAACTGTGTCTGTTTGAAAGCGAGCTGATTCCCAACGGATAACCTGAAGCATTGTAACCTTCCACACAAGCTGCTGGTAGAAGCATCGAGTGAGCATCTGCAGTATCAACAGTCCTCGAAAAACGGGACTGCTAGAACTAGTCCCGAATGGACCTGGACTGTCTGTCGGAACAGCCAACTCTCGATCTAGGACCAGTTCTGGCACTGTCCGAACTCACAAAAAGGGGCGTGGCTTGGGTAGAACTAACTGGAATGGTCCAGGACTGTCTGTCCGAACGAACCTTGAACAAGCTTTGTTCCAGCTGTCACTAGTTTTGTAATGAGTTCTGCCCACAAAAACTGTTCCAACCTCTTTTTTATCGATAATAACCATTATTAAGGTTTGTACGGGGGATTTTTTTGGGGTCTGAATCAGCTCCCATCCACTGCGACCTACAAGATCTATTGTGGTTTCGATTATGGTTATAAGTCATTATATTAACATTGATTAATATAATAACATTGATTAAGGTTGTAGGTTATAGTATGGTTATAGGTTTTATCGATAAAACCGTGTCAGGTGCCGGAACTGAGTTCTCAGAGTTTCATAACTTTCATCACCAAATCAGGGATGGGTTTTTTCTACTGAACTGAAGATAACCCCACTGGAACCTCCCCAGAAATGTCATTTCCCTCCAACCTACATGTTAAATGATCTTAAAGTCTCTGTGGTAATTAATCGACTATTTTTCGGCCCTAATCATCGCAATTGTTTGGTATGTTTCCAAGGTGTTCCAGCCGATGAGTTCTGGAACTGTGAAACAGTTCTAAAACTCTCCCCACCCTTCAGAAAAACTTGGGTTCTGGTTTTGAAACTTTTTAAAGCCAGTTCTGGTTCCTGGAACATACCTTATCTCATCATTCCTTCTGATATCTTGACAGCATGTTGGGCTACCTTGTCAAGCCATGGTTTGTTTTGATTTCGCATTGTAAGCCCCCTCTGTTGATACGAAACGTTACTGGCTTTTTGGTAGGGCTGATGGCCTGAAATTACGGAGGCACCAGTACGATCGTTTCGGGGGTTTATCAAAATACACAGAGACCACCTTATGTTGAAGGGAATCGGGATAACAGAGAACACGTAGGTACAGTTGAGTTACGTAATTAAGTATAATTAAAAGGAAGCAGAATGGAAACGTTACCATCAATACAACTTGAAGTGGGGTTCACTGAAGGTGCTCGTTTTCGAATGCTGAAGGCCAAGCGACGTTACTAGTTACTATTCGAGGATAAACAAAGGCTGATGGCAAAGACGTTACGTTACGTTACGTTATTCGTTACTTCAAAAGATAAGGGTGCTGAAGGCCTGGGAGGGACGTTACTTCATACACATATATACAATGAGAAATAGATAATAATACTAATGAAATAGGTAATGCAAGGTAAGAGATATTGACGTAATTCACTTAGTGTTACGGTATAGTTATAGACTCGTTACGAGGTAATATGTACAAGTATGATACAAAAAGAATAATAAAAGGAAAGAATTTGCTGAGTACGGATCGAAAACATACATAAGTGAAAATGCGTTACTAAACAAAGGATTGTGACCTGTTGGCGTCGATGGCGTCTTGAATGGCGTTACTGCGCGTCACTACGTAGTTCACCAGGGGGGTTTTCGCAGAGGTCGCCCGAAGGTAAGACTTGCTAAGATTTAATAATGAGTCTCTGTCTCGGGGGGAATGGGAAACTGGTATAACTGCAGTTTCGGGATAAACACACACTCCGTTACTCCAACAATTCGGAAACGCGTTACTACTATCGTTCGCACAGGGCATAGAAGCCTACAACTCTCACTCGTGACAAAAATACTTCGGTCTGAGAACAACTGAACACTTCGCTGGCAGAAAGACGACTGGCCAGGAGTAGGGGGACGGACGCCCTGAGCTGGGGTGTCTCCCCTCCACTCCGGGCCAGCGCGGAGGACTACACACCCTCGTTTGCGAGTGGGGACGACCGGGTGATAGGAAATAGTCCCTCAAAAGCCCGAGGCCGGACGGTGGCGCTGCCGCGGGAAGGCGGCGGCCTACACCCTTCCCCCTCCTGAAAGCCGTCGTCCTCGGCGGCGGGACTCCACCCGAAGAGACTGGGGATGGGGAGTGGCTTCGTCGGGTATGCCACTGTTAGATGCAACTCGTACTGTCTTCTTCGGCAATGAATGCAGGCGGGGTCGTCGTCCAGGTGAGGTCCGTTGCAGGAGGTTCTCAACTTTCCATTCTTGTACTTCTTGATCAGCCGAGCCCAAAACTCCTTGCACGAGGAACAGCGAAAGTGCTGGAGTCGCTGGGCGGGGCGTTGGCAGACCGGACAGACTTGCTGCGGCTTCGGCGGTGTGGGTTGGTCGTCTTGAGTTGTAGGAGTTCCCACGGTTTGTAACTCCAAGGTGGATTGTGTATGCATCACCTGGCGTGTCCGGGTGGTCGAGTGGTTTGCTACTATTTTCAACGGGGCCACATGGGGAGGAGGACGTGGTCGAGGAGGAGTAGGCGCGTCTTCCTCCATCTCCAGCTCTGAATCGGAGTCACTTGAGGCGTTGACGGAGATAGGCTGCGTCGGAGAGCGAGCCGGAGTCGGGACTTTGCGGCGAATCTTCTCCGGACTGACAGATTCGCTAAGGCGCACTCGCACTCGGGACTTCAACTGCTCGTCCATGCGGGCTTTCTGTAGTTCTCTGGCGAGGTACTTAAATCGCTCGCACTCCGCTTCGGTTTGGGCAATGATTTGTTGTGCCTGGTCACGCTCCTGGGCAAGTTTTTCGCATTCCAGACGGAGGCGTAACATTTCCGGCAGGAGGTCCGCCAGCTGCTCCGCCAATGTTACAGCGCCGTTACATATCAATCTTCGGCAAGGCAGGGTGGATGCTCTTTCGGCGTTGTGGAGCATCTCTGCCACACCCTCCAATAAAAAAAGTGCCTTGCGTTCGGGGTGCTTGGGGCCAACGTTCCCGGGAATAGCTGCCTGCTCCAGGAGTACGCCGGTTGCCTCTGCGTATCGCTTGCGAATTCTCGTCACGTACGGGCATTCGACCTCCTCCTCCATAACGGGGCTCTCGTTGACAGGTGACCGACGCATCGCCATGGCCTGTTGGTTGAAGTATAATGCTGTTAGCCAACATGTCGAATTTGGTCACAACAGGTAAAAGTGTACATTGGGTTCTACCTACCTATCGTCCGTACTCAGTCTTAGTATTTCTGGTCTACATTTGAACAAAGGAACAATTTAACTAAAGTACTTTATTTACATACATGAAAACATTAACATTATATATAGATTTTTTTTTTTTTTTTTTTTTTTTTTTTTTTTTTTACAGTTTCCTTTTGGACCCAACCCTGGTGCACGCACCGATCCTAGCTACAAAACCCTTGCGATGCAACTTGCGGTAATCGCGCGGAGGACGTGGGCGTAGGCTGTAAGGAGCCGTCGGAGGCGCTATTGTTTCTGTTTCACCCGGGGTTTCGGGTTCGGGTGGTGCAGGTGTTGACATGCGTTGCGTTACGGGTGGCGCCTCATCCTCGTCCGTACTCCAGCCGTCGTCGTCGTTTGGCACTGAGGGAGCGGGCGGCACGAGTCGTGTTGGTGGTGGATCCTGTTTTTGAGGTTCTGCGAAGGCGTCGTCCGGTATTCCGTTAACGGAAGCGGGTTTCAACCTATTGATATGAACCACCTGGGGTCGTCGCTGTAGGGCATCGTGAATGCGATACGTTACATCGGTCAATCGTTGGACTATCGTCCATGGCCCAGTCCAGGGGCTCCAAAACTTTTTGCAGACTCCCTCAGGGAGTTGCATGGCCCTGAGGTAGACACGTTCCCCCACCTCAAAGCTTCGGGGTGTCCGTCGCTTGTTGATGCGGTCGTGCTGTTGCTTCCATCGTTTCTCCAGCTGACGGGCGGCGAGTCGCCGGGCCCTCTCCAGCAGAGCTAAATGATGGTCCATGTCGGGTCGTTCATTTGGGGTCCATTCAATGTGGTTGGGCAGTCGAAGCTCTCTACCGAATGTCAAAAAATTAGGGGAATAACCAGTGCTTTTGTGAGGAGTTGCTCGATAAGCGGCCAGCACTATTGGGACCGCCTTCTCCCATTCTTTAGTCTTCGTAATTATTTTTGACATTATGTTTGCGAAGGTACGGTGGAATCTCTCGCAAACACCATTACTTTGTGGATGGTAGGCCGTCGTCTGCACCTTCTTAATTCCCCAATTGTCACATAGGGCACGTACCAGGGCTGACGTAAAGGCTGTTCCCCTATCGGTAACTATACGCTGGGGGACTCCGTGTGTCGGGATGTAATGTCGAACCAATTGGCGCACCACTGTGTCGGCGGTAGTATCTGGTACTACATAGGCCTCAGCGAACTTTGTGAAGTGGTCGACGATGGTGAGGAGGTGCTTCGTGCCGGTCCGGGTGGTTAATGGACCCACGAAATCCATTCCTACTATTTCCCCTGGGCCTGTTGGGAGCAGAGGTTTCTGAAGGGGGGCAGTCTGTCGGATCGGATCATTGCGCCGTTGACAAGGTTCGCATTGGGCAATGAACTCGCGTACATCGCGTTCGATCCGGGGCCAGAATCCCAGTCGCCGCACCATATTTTCTGTCGTTTCGGCGCCAGGGTGGCCGGCCCATACACTGCCATGGCAATTGGCGAGTACCCAACTGCGCATGGTGGATGGTATCAGGGGGACGAAGGTGATCCTTCCGTCCCGAACGACTCTGGTTGTCCATAAGCCCTCCTCCATTTTACAATCCTCGGCCCTTCGTTGGGTAAAAGTTCTAACCCATTCGTCTAGTTCCTGGGCTACGACTAGGAGTTTCCGGGGTATTTCCAAGGTGACTGATGCGATGTTCATGCGACTCAGTCCGTCAGCGTGCCCCATTTTGGTGCCGGGACGATACTGAGGGACGAAGTCGTACTCTCCCAACTTTAATACCCATCTCCCTATCCGGGAGGTTGGATCGCGGAGCCTAAGGGCAGCTGTAAGTGCCATGTGGTCGGTTTCCAATACAAACTGTCTACCCAGCAGGTATTCTTGGAAATGTTTGGTCGCCCATACCACGGCGAGGAGCTCCTTTTCTGTGGTCGAGTATCTTGTTTCGGCAGGGTTCAACTTCCTGCTGGCGTAGGCGATGGGTCGCTGTTCTCCATCCACCTCCTGTGAGAGTACTGCGCCTAGTGCCAGTTGTGAGGCGTCAGTGGCGAGCACAAAGGTTTTTGACATGTTCGGGTACGCGAGTACTGGTTCAGTCAGGAGGGCCTGTTTGAGCGTGTTAAAGGCCTCCTCCTGTGCGTCGGTCCAGGTGAATTCCACCCCTTTCCGCAATAAAGAGGTTAGGGGGGCGGCGATCTCGGAGAATTTGGGCACGAACCGTCTATAAAACCCTGCTAACCCAATAAACGACTGCACTTGTTTTACGGTCGTTGGTTGCGGGAAATCTCGTACCGCCTGGGTTTTTTCCGGTTCTGTGCTAATCCCTTGTGGCGAGATGCGATGTCCCAAATATCGAGTTTCGGTGTGAACGAAATCACACTTGTCTAAATTGGCTCGCAGCCTCACATCCCTCAATCGGTCAAGGACCCTTTTTAGGCTGTCGAGGTGCTGCTCCATTGTCGGGGAAAAAATTATTATATCGTCTAGATAGACGAGACAGTGTCGGTTGATTAAGCCATCCAGGGCATTATTCATTGTTCGCTGAAAAGTAGCCGGGGCGTTTTTGAGCCCGAATGCCATTCGCGCATACTGGAAATGCCTTCCCAGCACGGAAAATGCTGTTTTTTCGGCTGACTGCGGATGTATGGGTATTTGATGGTATCCGGCTACCAGGTCGATCTTTGTAAAATAACGACACTGACCCAGCATGGCTAGGGTATCGGTCAGATTGGGTAAAGGATATGCATCCGACTTGCTGATTTTATTGAGTCCACGAAAGTCCGTGCAAAACCTCCATTTCTGGGGTTCGCCTTCGGGGGTCTTCTTTTTTACCAGCACAACCGGAGCACTCCACGGGCTCTCCGAGGGTTCAATAATTCCGTCCTCCAACATGTTGAGTAGCTGTTTCTCTACTTCTTCTCTCAGTGCATGTGGAATCGGATAGGGTCTTTGGCTTATAGGGTCTGCATCACCGGTCTCGATCTCGTGTGTCACTTCCAGGTCGCATCCTCGTTTATCCGGTGGGTTAAACACATCCGGATACGTTGCCAGGAGCTCCATAAGGCGGCGGCGCTCCGGGTGAGGGAGGTGGACCGTCTTTTCCTCCAGGGCGTCGCAGATATCGGGAGGTACCCGCGGCCATCCCTCAGAAGGAGTGAGCTCTCTGTCGTCCAGGCCGTCATCCGTCCACACGGGCAACGCGCCCGGTAGTGGAACGGTTTCATCTGATGGGGACTCTTCTTCGGTGGTGCTCCTGGGTACGGCGAGGTCGATGGTTGCGGCGACGCGATCATGCGTGTTCGTTAAGTCAGGGTTAGTCACTGTACTGTCATTTGGGAAAATTTCGAATTCATTACGGTGGAGCGTTACTGAACCGTTACTGGGGGGTATGACTCTATTATTACTGGGAGAAAATTCAACTTCGTTACGGGGGAGCGTTACTGAACCGTTACTGGGGGGTATGACTCTATTATTACTGGGAGAAAATTCAACTTCGTTACGGGGGAGCGTTACTGAACCGTTACTGGGGGGTATGACTCTATTATTACTGGGGGAAAATTCAACTTCGTTACGGGGGAGCGTTACTGAACCGTTACTGGGGGGTATGACTCTATTATTACTGGGAGAAAATTCAACTTCGTTACGGGGGAGCGTTACTGAACCGTTACTGGGGGGTATGACTCTATTATTACTGGGGGAAAATTCAACTTCGTTACGGGGGAGCGTTACTGAACCGTTACTGGGGGGTATGACTCTATTATTACTGGGGGAAAATTCAACTTCGTTACGGGGGAGCGTTACTGAACCGTTACTGTCTGTTACGTCTGTGTTACCGCGATCACTTTTCAAGAAAGAGGGATAAAACACTTCACTTCCTTTTTCCGTTTGCGTTACTGCAGAGGTCGGAGGTTGTTGCTCGTGAGCTTCGTTGGCGTTCTCGTGTGGTTCCGTAGTGATTCGGTTGACTACGATGCATTGCTTTGTCCCTTCGAGTTGCAGTACGGCTTCGCGATTATCCGTGCGTATGATAAGGGGTATTTTTTTCATAAGGTCGAGACCAAACAAATCGAGTCCAGTCCCTTCCCGTTCAAATACCAAGAAGGTGTGTCGTACCGCAGCTCCTGGTATCTCCAACAACACCTCTTGTTCACCACGAAATCGCAACGGATAGCCGTCCGCGCCCCATGCTTCAGCATTGGTTGTACGTAGGGGCGTGCCAGGGATAGGCGTTGTCAATACCGACACAGCTGCTCCTGTGTCTAGTATTAGATCACGCGTTACGCCGTTTAGTTTCGCTGGGATTCGCATCGGTCTCTGTAGGCGGTAATCCACTATCGGCAAGTGCCCCATTGGAGATCGCAACTCGATCTCAGTGGACTGCGTTATCATCTTGTTTTGGTTTGGGTGGGAAACCGGAGTCAACAGCTTTTTCTTGTGGCAGTCCGTTTCGAGGTGCTCTCTTACTCCGCAGTAGTCGCAGAATATTGTTTTCTGAGGGTTCTGGGGACAGTCGACTGGGAAATGTGTCGCTGCCGCGCAGAACATGCAAGGGTAACGGGGGCTTGGGCGTGAAAACACCTTAGTCGTTACGGGGGTGTTACGACCGTTCCTCCGTGGACATCTGGCTGCATAGTGTCCGGTCACCCCGCACTCGTAACATCGTCCCTCTGTTGCTGTTACGGCGGCAAGGTCCCATTTCGCTTCAGGTTCTTCGGACGTTTCGAGCGTTTCCTCGAGTTCTTCAGCTCGCTTTAGAGCGTCCTCAATCGTGTCGGGTGCGTTATTGATCAGGTGTGATCGTAGTTCTTTAGGTATGCCACCTACGAAGGCTTTCAGTACTCTTCGTTTCACCCAATTACGCTTCTGTTCTTGTGTTAGTTCTGTACCCTCCTCGTGTGCGGCAGATTGCGCTAAACGGTTAATCCGTTCCGCAAACTGGCGAAGCGTTTCGTTCGCGTTTTTCCTGACCGACCACAGGAGTGCAGCGGCCTTCGACGGGTTTTCACGTTCAAACCATGTCAACATGGCTTTTTTGACGTCATCGTAAGGCGTTTCGCTTTCGTTTAGTTGCGCGTTATCTATGAGGAATTGTTTTGCTGTTCCTCTCACTTTGGCGCGCAAAAGCCTCATTCGTTTCTGTTGAGATAACGTTCGAGCGACGTCCTCGAAAAAATGGAAGAATGCCGACACCGTTATGGCACCTGGTTCATCGGGATCCCACGACTCTACTTCCAAAAACATAGAACGCGGAACGTCCGGTTCCGTGCCCCTGTTTCGGTCCCGTTCCATGCTGAGATCGTTGAATGATCTCAACAACACCTCCAATTGCTCCATCATCCCACAAACGCCCTCCGTTTTTTCCGCCATTATGACCGTTACGGGTTACGAAAATGCGTTTCAAAATCTGGGTTGAAGACCCTTACTATGTACGTGCACCTGAGGTTTTTGTGTTGTGGGCTTATCGTAACGTTACTCTTTCGTTACCGACCCTCTTCAACTGTGGTTCCGTGCGTTATTATTTACGTGTGGATACGTGTGGGGCGAACCGCACAATAATCCCACTTGCTGCCACCAATTTTGTAAGCCCCCTCTGTTGATACGAAACGTTACTGGCTTTTTGGTAGGGCTGATGGCCTGAAATTACGGAGGCACCAGTACGATCGTTTCGGGGGTTTATCAAAATACACAGAGACCACCTTATGTTGAAGGGAATCGGGATAACAGAGAACACGTAGGTACAGTTGAGTTACGTAATTAAGTATAATTAAAAGGAAGCAGAATGGAAACGTTACCATCAATACAACTTGAAGTGGGGTTCACTGAAGGTGCTCGTTTTCGAATGCTGAAGGCCAAGCGACGTTACTAGTTACTATTCGAGGATAAACAAAGGCTGATGGCAAAGACGTTACGTTACGTTACGTTATTCGTTACTTCAAAAGATAAGGGTGCTGAAGGCCTGGGAGGGACGTTACTTCATACACATATATACAATGAGAAATAGATAATAATACTAATGAAATAGGTAATGCAAGGTAAGAGATATTGACGTAATTCACTTAGTGTTACGGTATAGTTATAGACTCGTTACGAGGTAATATGTACAAGTATGATACAAAAAGAATAATAAAAGGAAAGAATTTGCTGAGTACGGATCGAAAACATACATAAGTGAAAATGCGTTACTAAACAAAGGATTGTGACCTGTTGGCGTCGATGGCGTCTTGAATGGCGTTACTGCGCGTCACTACGTAGTTCACCAGGGGGGTTTTCGCAGAGGTCGCCCGAAGGTAAGACTTGCTAAGATTTAATAATGAGTCTCTGTCTCGGGGGGAATGGGAAACTGGTATAACTGCAGTTTCGGGATAAACACACACTCCGTTACTCCAACAATTCGGAAACGCGTTACTACTATCGTTCGCACAGGGCATAGAAGCCTACAACTCTCACTCGTGACAAAAATACTTCGGTCTGAGAACAACTGAACACTTCGCTGGCAGAAAGACGACTGGCCAGGAGTAGGGGGACGGACGCCCTGAGCTGGGGTGTCTCCCCTCCACTCCGGGCCAGCGCGGAGGACTACACACCCTCGTTTGCGAGTGGGGACGACCGGGTGATAGGAAATAGTCCCTCAAAAGCCCGAGGCCGGACGGTGGCGCTGCCGCGGGAAGGCGGCGGCCTACAGCATTGAGCTCAGTTTGTTACAGTATTCACACAACTTGACATGAAAATGAAGCCCTTGAATTTAAAGCCCCTGAGGAGTTCATGAAATGGAAAGAAGACTTAAAAACTCAGCGCTTCTCTCCTTCCAAGAGGCTCTGCCCCTTGACCCTGGAAGATGCCTATTTCATTAGGCCAAATAAAACTATGAAACATGGTACATGCTCTTAGTGGAACGGGAGCAAATGGGGTGGAAGCAGATAAGTGGGGGAAGCCAAGGGAGCGTGCTCAGAGCGAGCCCTAATAGCCCCGCAAAACCGACTTCGGTGATGCATTTTGTGTCACTCTTTCATGCCGCTTCTTTGTGGCGTGCCGATTTTAGGGTAGTAGGTCATTGCAGAAGCATGTACCATGCTAAGGAAATGAGTAGGTATACTCGTTTGGTCACCACAAAAAAAATAAGAGTCAACATTTCGCAGACATACTTACCATCGCCATCGTAAGGGTTTTAGCATGGTAGGTACATGCTTTTGTGATGACCTACCGCCCAAAAATCGACATGACACGAAGGAGGGGCATGAAAGAGCGAATCGACATGACACGTAGGAGGGGCACGATAGAGCGACACAAAAAGCGATACAGAACTAGGGGCTTCCCCTACTTAATAGAGCTTCTGCCCCCTTCGCTCCTGTTCCACTAGGAACTTGTACCATGTTTCATAGTTTCATTCGAAGTAATGAAATAGGCATCATCCGGGGTCGGAGCCCCATTTGAGGTGTGAAGCTTGAGATGTGAAGAGACCCATGAAAATATGTATTGGGTTCAAACAAAATAAATTTTTGCTCCGTTATCTACCTAGGTAATTTAAAATAACTACCTGTCTGTGACTAAATGGCGCCCACGTCACCCCAGCGTGAGAAAAAATGGAATGCAATCCAAGAGGAGAAAGACACCTGTCTAACTAACTGGTAGCAGTTGGGCATGTGACCACCCAGACATGTAACAGTTGGCGTCATGGGTGGACATATGACCACCCAGATGAAATGTTGATCCCGCACGAGTCAACCATTCCCTCTGAACTTATGTACCTCAAAAATTTCTGGTATTAACCATTAACCATCATTAACAGCTGTGAGTTATTTCACGCAAAGTTTGCTACTAACATTACATCTAGCAGACCAAACATATTTTTCTGTTTGTTGACGCCCTTACTTCAATGCAAACCAAAATTCTTGCAAAGGAGAGCTCATCGATGGCCGGTGGCGAGACCTCCACCAGTCAAAGGGTGATAACGAGAAGGAAATCCTGCTTAATTGGGAGAACTATAAAAAACTTTGATGAAGGCGATATCTCCCTGTTCACTTATATTAATTTCGCTCCCACTGGCATGTTTCGTCCCCACCTTTGTTAATTTTGTTTACTGATGTTGTTTTGTTTACAACATTTGTTTTTTGTTTTGTTTACAACGTTTAAATATTTAAATTCGTAGGTGGTAGGTACCTAGTTTTATTTACATTAAATTAGTAGGTGTTTTGCATATTATTGTGTTCATTTATTGCAAGGCTGGTGAACTGTGGAATGGCGAACGGGGGTCAAATGACTTCCGGGGGTGCAATTTTAGCTGAGGCAGGCGAAATACCTTTACAACTCAGATGTCAAATGCTTTCGGACCGCTATATACTGAGACTGAGGTCATGGTGCAGCGATGCTCTGAACGATGTATGTAGGTTGAGTATTTTTGATCTCAGTTCCGAGGATTTGCATATTCGGAAATCTCCATTACTGATCAAAAGCTTCATTCAAGAAACCTTCGATTATGGTACACTTTGGAGAAGCCCAAGCCCACCCAAATTCACACTGGAGTACGAGAGTTAATGACCCCTGTCTCTGTTGCAGGATTCTCACCGAGACCACAATTGGAAAGAGATATTAATGAAGAGTTCACAAATTAATTTCGTATCGACGAAATGGCCTGGCAGTGACTCCATAGGATGCGCCTTCTGGAATGTAGGGAAAAACATTACGGCTAAATATAAACTAGGTACCGCCATTAACATCAAGCTACCACGCCGAAATCATTGCGATAGTGAAGGCAGTAGAAACCATAATCGAAGAAAACTAGACGCATAATCCCAACCTGATTTGCTCTGACTCTCTTCGCGCCCTGCAAAAGTTGAGCTCAACATCGCTTGGACATGCCCCAAATGGACTGACATCTACGCTTCTCCACCTACTCCACGAATACAAATCTAAAAACTTGAAAGTCCAATTACTTTGGGTAGAAGTTCATGCTGGACTTAGAAATAATGAAATTGTAGACCGGCTGGCGAAAGAAGGGTCCCTAACAGGAGTGCCTCTGGTCGTAATCATCGAAGTGGAGGATTTCTTTCCATCCATCCTGAAACACTACAGACCACTGTGGCAAGATACGTATTCAGCATCGTATGTAGGCTCCTTTTACAAGAATATCCAGCCAGTTTTAATCAGATGATGGTATAGAAGAGGATCCGTATAGAAGGATTTCGGGAGGACCGTTTTCCGACTAAGGACAAACCACGGAGTCTGCGACTCATTTCTCTTTTGGGTGAATAAACAACTATCGCCGTATGCAGCAGATGTGGAGATCCGTATGGGACGCTGGAACATCTGATAAAGTGCCCAGAATATGAGGTACTCTGAGGTAGAACGAAAATCTCTCATTGAAGCCATTCAAAATAAAGTAGAGCATCCATCCAGTTATACAACACTATAAAATAACGACTATTGTATTTTGACATTTTCATGTCTTTGCCGTGGCACACAACCTAAAAATCGTTAGTGACGAAATACCGTTACGTTATATTTTCTGATGATTTTCGCTTACAACCGATTCGTTGCTACGGAACTTTATCTTCGCCAGTTATCATCGTACAAAAATCGTTCACCACTCGTTGGATAGCTCTCGATTTACCTAACCATATTACGTTAACCACTGCGGAGTGCGTGGCCGACAAGCTGCGGTATGAGCGTGATTGTTTAAATAATTGTTTACACACAGGTGATCATTCTATAATTTATATTGTCAACACGAATGCAAGCTTCATATAAGTTTCTGATGATTTTCGCTTACAACCGATTCGTTGCTACGGAACTTTAACTTCGCCAGTTATCATCATATACAAATTGGAAAGAGATAGAGCCGCGAGAATGGTTTCCAACCACCAAGCAAAGATTACACATACGTGCCAAATTCTTACAGAAGAACGACGCGCTCAAGCACAATGGAGGGAGGCGCTCTGCTGAAGATCTATTGGCCAAATTCAAATCCACTCTTCAATCTTAGCCGACATTTCATTTAAACAATAATACAACGTTTATTACATTAATCGAAGAACTGAGTCTAATATTACCAATTCTTTTATGATCAACACTACAACTTAGATTGCGACTTTATAATTAGGTACCTACCTAATTTGGTAGGTGAGAAGGAAGGAGGGGAAAGACATGAAAATGTCCCAATGCGTTGCAGACTCGTATGCAAGCGTTTATCAACGTTTATGAAAAATTTGGTTTATTATTTTCAATAATGAAACTTTGGAATCGAGCATGAAAAAAAAAAGTTTAACCCCCCTCCCATCCAAATTTGATAGCTTGCGTTTCAAGGTACGTAGAATCTGAAAATCCAACAAAAAAAGTCTGTCTGTCCACCGTACGTCGCACTTTTCTTAGTTAATATGAACCAAAATTAATGAAATTTGGTTTGTAGGTTCCGTTTGGGGTTTCATGAGCAATAATTGAAATAGCTATTTTTGGTGGTGTCCTGGGACACAGCCGCGTTCAAGACATTCGATACTTTCAGGTTTGGGACACCGTACGTCTCAAAGAGTAGGCTATAAGTAAATTGGGTGTTGATGTAACTTAGTAACATCGAGCTTACTGCTACTTGCAACAGAAATCTACACCTGTAACACGCTTCTTGCCACATTGAGGTAGGTAAGAACTATGTCAGTTATACACTATGAAGTTCGGTTGACTTGCACTTAGAACAACAGATAAACGTTAGTGACTCAATAAGTTCCGGCACAGTAAGCTTTTCATTCCTCATTTTATAAGGAAATATTTAATTTTATTAGTAATATATATATAAACAAATGTAACGTGTACATAGTAATGTAATCATGCAATAATAATGTAAAAATAATAATCTATTCATGTAATAATAATAAAGTATTCATGGAATAATAATAACATAAAAATAATAATGTAATTATGTATGGCTGTATAAGAAATTAATGCAAAAAAAAATTTAAACGTGAGTGAAATCAAATGTGTGTGTGATATCGTCAGCAGGTAGGTACTAGAAGATAGGTAACGAACACTTAGGTTGGGTAGGAGGTACCCCTAAGCAGGTAAAATGCGAAGCGTTGGTTGAAAAAAAAATCTGGTGCCTATTCACTAAAAGTACCTAATTACGTCCACCAAATGTGTTGGTCTCTCCTTTGAACCACCTTTTCTACATCCTACGAGCGTCCCTTTAGCGCCGTCAGCGCTCCTCGGCCCCTAGCGGTCATTTCCTGTCATCGTTTTCGAAGCTCAAGGGAGTTCTCCAGGAAAATGGAAAAATCAGTTGTCGTGTCAGTAGTCGGTGGCCTGTGTTTTTTTCCCCGCAGGCGGTGTCGGGCTGCCAAAATTTTCGCGAAAAACATCTTATTGTGCGCCTCTTTTTGTGATTTCGGCCACTAAGTATCGGCAGCGACTCCTTCGTTCCTATTTCATCGAATCAAGGTAAGAATTATCTGATTCTATGGGCTTATACCAATATTCTTGGCATAGTAACGTGCCTTCTAGTGTACCTACTACTTCTTTGATGTATTTTCTGTATCTTCCGTTACCGATACTGGTTGGAAGTTGAACTGCCGTTTCATCAAATTAAAGCCAAGTTCCTAGTTAATCGTGAATTGGCGTTTCATGAAATTGAGCAAGATAGGTATTGTCTACTAGCTTTTCCTGGAGTCGTCAAGTGATGAGGGGGGTTCCTCGAATTCTTGAACCAGAGTGAAAAACCATTTTCACTGGTTGGCGGCCATGGCGATATGCGCACTAATTTTTCCCTGAAATGTTGCACCTTCTAGACGGATGCAAACATGGATAGTTATACGCTGTTTAAGCCTCCTGGTGATACCTGCCGTACCACCCAAGTCACCCTGCACCATCAACACCGCTAGTGTTCTTTGTCATCTACCTACCGTTATTTTACTTGGCATCTCTGACTTTTCCCGCTACTTTTAGTTATTCGTTTCTTTTTGGTACGAAGAATCTACTCAAAAACAAAAATTTACGATGAGCAAAAGAGCGAGACTTATGTCCACTGATCTTTTAGGCCAGTCAGTATCTACAGTAAATGCTATGTGGGAAAAGGTGGTGTAGAAGCTTTTATTTGTTTAAATAGGTACCTATGGGTACAAGTATGTAAATATAAATAATGGTAACGCGGGAAACCTCGGGAGAGGTTTTTGCTAGCCATAAATCCTCTACATTTTGGGACGTCTTACTGCGGGGGGGGGGTCTCCTAAAACTCCCAAACATCCTAGCGAAAAAGTTGCTATGCAATAGATAGAACAATATATTCTGCGTCGAATGAGTACTCTACCAATAGTTATTAATCCGGTCAAGTGGTATAATCAAAAACGCTGCAAAGTCCTTGTCACATGGGTTTATTATTCTATCGGACATACCTACAGAAATGTTGGCTGTTCATTTATTGTTTCTTTCGTGCGCAGTAATTTATTGAAATAGCTATTTTAGATGGTTTCCACCAATTTTGGCCCCCAAAAACACGACCTCGGCTCCCTTTTTTTTTCTTTTTTTTAATTTAATTTTTTCACAGATTATCTTTGAACATTGATAGTGCCATTTAATTTTCTTGATTCACCTGCTAATACTACTTCTAGTGTTATTGTACAAATTTATGGTGATTTAAGACAATTTCCCAGGTTTTTGACTCATAAAAAATGAATTTCGGGAGCTGAAACTTCGTTAGAACCTCAGTTTTCCATTCTTTGGTCAAAATCAACTTCATATTCGGTCTTCCCGCCCTAAAAAACATGGAAAACGATACATCACAAGCTCTTGTTCACTAAAACCTCGAAAACCCCTATTACTACACCCATTTTTCTCCCGTAATGCCCCTGGATGTATTGCGATCGGGCTGCCGAGCTTTGGAGCACAGCTAGGACCCAAATGTGTTCCCAAATGGGGACCGAACTGTGTATGGAAGAACGACGATTTTAGACCAAAATTTAACGTAAATTTAAGGCTGAAACTTAGAACCTCAATTTTCCACTCACTGGACAAAATTAACTTCATATTCGGTCTTCTCGTCCTAAAAAACATGGAAAACTATACCTCAAAAGCTCATGCTACTAGAACACAGAAAATACCAATTTTTATACCCATTTTTCACTCATAACACCCTTGGGTATATTCTGATCGAACTGCAAAGTTTCGGGATAGAACTAGGGCCCAAATGGAGCATGTGTGCGAAAGAACGAATTTTTTAGACCGAAAATGAAGCCGGTACATACGAGGGGGGACCCAAAAATAACGAGACTTTTGTTATAACTGTTTAATTACTCAATATTTTTACTCCAAACTTCTATCCCCTTCAAAGTACTCCCCATTAGACTGGATGCACTTGTCCAGCCGTTTCTGCCACTGTTCAAAACAATTTTTAAATTCACTCACATTGATGCTCTTCAATCCCTCCAGCGATTTTTTTTTTACCTCTTCCACAGTCCCAAAACGTTTTCCTTTCAGGTCCCTTTTCAGTCTGGGGAACAGAAAAAAGTCACACGGAGCCAGGTCGGGTGAATAGGGAGGGTGGACGATCGGGGTCATGCCATTTCTGGTCAAAAATTGCTTCACAGAGAGGGCGGTGTGAGCTGGTGCATTGTCGTGGTGAAAGAACCAGTCGCCACTGCGCCAAAGATCCGCTCTTTTTTTTTCTGATGCTCTCCCTCAACCTCTTCAAAACTTCCAAGTAAAAATGTTGGTTGACAGTTTGACCAGGAGGAACAAACTCTGTGTGCACCACACCTCTGACATCAAAAAAACAAATGAGCATCGTCTTGATGTTTGATTTCACTTGACGCGCTTTTTTTGGACGAGGTGACAAAGGGGTCTTCCATTGGCTTGATTGCTGCTTGGTTTCGGGATCATACCCATAACACCACGACTCGTCACCTGTGATGACCTTGGAAAGAAAATCGGGGTCCTCTTCAATCTGATTTTTCAGCTCATGGCAGGCTTCAAGACGGCTAGTGCCATCACGTTTCACGTTTGCCATCACGTTTTCGCCAAAAGGGAAAAACACGTTTCACTGTAAAAATCGCTACGGTCGAACTAGTGCACTCACAGCGGGCTACCTTCGCATACTGACTCAGGAATGGTTGCCCTACGATCCCCCACCCCAGACGCCCCTCTCTTTCAACTTCCAGCCCCGTGACAGAGGTAGTCTCGTTACTTTTGGGTCCCCCCTCGTATGCATGACAGGGCGGACGGACATTGCATTTTCTGAATCTACGCACCTTGAAACGTAAAAGAAAAACAACGCTGCAAATTATTACACAAAGGTTTATTATTCACCTGTATATGCCCCTTCGCGTAGTTCACGGTTTTCTGTGGTCAATACCCTCGAGCTCCCCCCAGGAAAGCCCTAAATGGAGTACTGGAGCCGGCTCCGGAATTGAAGTTTCCTACAAATGCGCGGGATTCAATAATTCTATCATTAATTATTTGTAGTTATTCATGAAGCATAAGGCAAATAATAAACCGTTGTGTAAAAATTTACCTGAATAGGTGCCCCTTCTACGTAGATAGTATAATGAACCGTTGTGTAGTCATTTACCGTTGTGTAATAATTTGCCCATCGATAATACTTCAACGGTTGCAAAAGTACCTATCAACAAAATCCAGCCCCTCCTAGGTAGAAGAACCGTTGTGTAATAATTTACCGTTGTGTAATAATTTGCCGTTGCGTAATAATTTATCATCATGTAATAATTTACCCATCAATAATACTTCATTGTTTGTTAAGTTTCAAAAGTACCTACCAACAAAATCATTTTTCAAATGGAATAATATCGTAGAACAACCAACTCGACTTCACGCAGCCATCGGTGATTATAATCAGGTGCTCCCTAGTGGTGACATCCCGGCCGGATTTATACCGTTTGATTCGCGATCGTGTTGACGAAGCTGTTTGGTGCAAACGAACGGCTGGTCGTACAATGCTCCGGGTGGTCTCAAAAAATTATTTAGTTCAAGATCAATTTAAAAACGTTAAAAAAACCGTACCCTTCTATCGAAAGTTTTTGAGCTACGGCGTTCTGAAAATTTCAACCCCTATTTTTAACCCCTTGGAGATGACTGACAGTAACGCCGAGCTTCGAGGACCAACTAGACCCCGAACTTCATCAATAACCCGACTATAACCCGAATTTCATCAATTTTTTTTTCGTGGTAACTAAGAAAAGTGCTACGTACGGCGGACAGACAGAAATTTTTTTTATTGCATTTTCGGATTCTAAATACCTTGAAACGTAAACCATAAAATTTTGAGGGGGGGGGGGGGGGGGGGGGTTAGAATTTTTTTTTCATGCCCGATTCCAAAGGTTTGTGTTATTAAATTTTTTTGCTGAGCGAATACATAGGTATATAATTATTCACAGAATAAAAAACTAAAACAATGGTCAAAAATCGGCGTTTTTTTCCTATTTGTCAAAAACTGAAAAACACTATCTCAAACGTCTGCAGATTAGAAATGGGTACCCTAATAGAAAAACTCATAGATTGAAGGTGTAGAGAATCAAATTCTGCGTTCACTGAGTACCAAATTAATTAAATTTGGTCAAGTACACCTCTCGATGTTCCCCATCTCCCGATTTCTAACAGTTGCCATCCTTACGCTTCAATAGTACTAAATGTATATCCTAGACTAGAGAGTTTTTCTTGCTTTAGTATCATTAAATAATCGTTTAAAATTGTGAATCAGTTGGGAGAAAAAACACGAAAACATGTCATGAAAGTTATGCACTTGCTTTATTTTTTTAAATGTACAATATAATAAATTAACAAAATTGATACAATGTTTCGATGTTCTTATTATTATTTCATCATCTATTACTCACATAATATAATTATTAACTCAAATAATCGTTCAACTCATTTTATGTAACCTAGTCATCTTTTCCAGAGCCCTGGCTCCAGGACTGGCAGTTGGGAGGTAAAACACTATCTTCCCGCTCTGGTTGTTCCGCGTTCTGCAATAGCTGGTCGAAATCCTCTTCGTCTCCTTCGTCAACTACTTGTGGTGTGGAGTTCTCACACTGGTGACCACAGCACTGTTTGCAGATCGAAGAGCATTTCAGACCAGCTTTGCGGCTAAAGCAGGTACTGCACCCCAATTTGGAGGTGCATTGGTCTTTAGTAGAGACAAGGGAGCCACATCTTGGGTTGTTTGTTGAGCACTAGACGCTTATTGCTGCGCACCCTTCCCCACTACGGGTTCATGTTGTTTCCCAAACATGCTTGTACTTGGTGGAAACATTGGTAGGAGTGGTGGCGGGCAGCATCGCAACTAGATGGCAATCTTGCGAGGTCCACTCTTCCATTGGTAACAGCTCACTTGAACGTGGAGTGATGCAGATCGTACAGATCTGTGTTGGTGGAGTCGCCAGCGCGTATACAGCAGAGAACACCCTTCCGGCCTCCACAGTCTCTTCATGGGTGGTGAGTGGGTTGCGTGGGGAGTGTCGGGAAATGTTCTTCAGGTCTTTGGATGGGTGACCATGCTGCTCAACTTTATTTTTCTTTGGCCAAAGATGCCACAACCACTAAATGGGTGGATGAAAAGTATGCTGTGGTGGTCAGATGAGAAGGATTTAGTTGAACGTAATCGTAATGTGTCAGCAGCACTCCCTCGTATTTAGAAAAAAATCAGTGTAGCAAAAAACAAAATTAATATAGCAAATGAAAAAAATATAGCATGTACATAATATAGTATGTACGTATTTTTTCTAAATGATTCAAAATTTTAAATGATTATTTTAATGATGGTGAAGCATGAAAAGCTGTCTAAGATATATATTATGTACTCTTGAAGCGTTGTAACTTATTCGTACCTTCATAATGGCAGTGGGGAATTTTCGTCAAACAATTTTTGTTTTTACAAAAAATATTCAGAACTCTTGGAAAAATTGTAGTTTGAAGCCCGTTTTCAAAAATAAGCGTTTTTTTGCTTCCGAGTCTGCGAAGCAGCGGAAGCCTTGTGTTCACTTTCGTGAGCCAAAAAATTTTTGTCTTCAGAAATCAAAATTTCCACTTGCATTTTGTGTTTCAAAGCCTACTGAACAAATTTGGTTCCGTGTCTGTCGGTCTGTGAGTCTGTGAGTCTGTGAGTCTGTGAATCTGTGAGTCTGTGAGTCTGTGAATCTGTGAGTCTGTGAGTCTGTGAGTCTGTCCGCATTTCCTTGTTACAGCCATAACTTCCACGATTTTGAATTGATTCAGCTCAAATTTTGAGGGATGGTACGGATAAGGCCCCTTGAGGTCCCATACAAATTTCAACATGATTGATCCAGCGGTACGCCCTGCGCATGCGCTAACGTTAAATTCAACAAACACGCATAACTTTCACAATTTTGATTCAATTTCGCTCAAATTTTCAAGGGTTGTTTGGACAAGGCCTAGTGAGTTCCAGTATGAATTTCAGCATGATCGGACCCTCGGTGCGCTCTGCGCATGCGCTGGCGTGAAATAGATTCAATTTCCTTGTTACAGCCGTAGTAACCAAAGATTTCACCCAATTTCAATGTAATTCTCAGGGATTAAGCGGGTAGGGCCCATTGAGGTCCCATATAAATTTCAACATGAAAGAGCCAGCGGTTCGCCCTGCGCATGCGCTCTGTCTGTCTGTCTGTCCTTCTATGCACGGCCAAACGGCTCGACGGATATCGACCAAATTTGGCACGAATATCCAGTAGGCTCCCAAGTTGTGCAACGTCGCATTTTCAATTCCCTGACCATAGCGGAACTATGGTCGACCATGGTCAACTCCTGAATGGCTTGACGGATATCGACCAAATTTGGCACGAATATCCAGTGGGCTCCCAAGTTGTGCAACGTCGCATTTTTAATTCCCTGACCATAGCGGAACTATGGTCGACCATGGTCAACTCCTGAATGGCTTGATGGATATCGACCAAATTTGGCACGAATATCCAGTAGGCTCCCAAGTTGTGCAACGTCGCATTTTTAATTCCCTGACCATAGCGGAACTATGGTCGACCATGGTCAACTTCGTTAATTGAAATGGTAACCCCTATTTTTTATCGCGTATTCGTAATCTACGTGAAATTCTATCTACGATCGACCCTTCGGACTACCCCCGCGGTCGACCATAGCGCATCCATGGGCCCCTCCATGGTCGAATCCCGAATTGCTCAACGGATATCGACCAAATTTGGCACGAATATCCAGTAGGCTCCCAAGTTGTGCAACGTCGCATTTTTAATTCCCTGACCATAGCGGAACTATGGTCGACCATGGTCAACTCCTGAATGGCTTGACGGATATCGACCAAATTTGGCACGAGTATCCAGTAGGCTCCCAAGTTGTGCAACGTCGCATTTTTAATTCCCTGACCATAGCGGAACTATGGTCGACCATGGTCAACTTCGTTAATTGAAATGGTAACCCCTATTTTTTATCGCGTATTCGTAGTCTACGTGAAATTCTATCTACGATCGACCCTTCGGACTACCCCCGCGGTCGACCTTAGCGCATCCATGGGCCCCTCCATGGTCGAATCCCGAATTGCTCAACGGATATCGACCAAATTTGGCACCAATATCCGGTAGCCTCCCAAGTTGAACGTAGGCGCATTTTTAATTCCCTGACCATAGCGGAAATATGGTCGACCATGGTCAACTCCTGAATGGCTTGACGGATTTTGATAAAATTGGGCACAAATACCCGGTAGGGTATGGGATTTTTCCGTCGTTTATTGGTTCCACGATACTGCGTACAGCGAATCTCGGATAGCGAGCGAAGCGAGCGGTCAGGCTAGTTATGTATAATGGACGTAATGTATTATGGAAGTCATGTTATGTATAATATGTATATTTCATGTAATGTTATGTAATGTTATGTTATATAGTCATAATTTATCACTTAGTCCAGATCAAACGAGTTACAAGTCAGTTTCATAAAATAGTTGTTTTCTAGATTTTTAGGCTTCTTCATAATGCGCCAACGTGAAATCCTTCAAATGCCCATAAAGCTACCGGGAGAAAAATGGTCGAAATGCTGCAGTTTTGAAAGGGAATTAGTTGGTCCCATATCAGTTCATAACTTTCGACTTTAACCATTGTCTGCGCAAGCGCAAACGTGTTTTCCTTGAAATGATCAACTACCCATGAAAATGTTAGAGTTGAAATTTATAGCGAATGTGCGGGCCGAGGCATGTAATCCATGGGTTACTCTAAGTATAAATGTTTAAAAACATGAAAGCTAAAAGTTTGCACCGTCCCAGACCACGGAGGTCGCCCAAAAATAGAGCATTGCGCATAGAACTTTGCGCTGACCCACACAAAATGAATATGAATTGATTTTAATACCATCATACTTTGAGCACTTATTGATTTGAAGGTCGCCTTCCGGCTATGGTTGCACCCCATGGCTCCGATTCCTGAAACGAGAAAGAATAAAATTATTATTGCTAACGGGTTAGATCATTATGACAGTTCATGAACACACGGTCAAAGTTGACAGAAAATGTTACAGTAGGTAATTAAGAAGCAATATTTCTTTAATGAGATTGTTTTGTCCACGGGTCTATCGAAGTAGGAAAAAAACCTCTTTGATCACGTCTGGGCGAGGAAAAAAAAATGTTGCACTCTGAAATTATAATGCCCACTCGTTTTTCAGCGTTTTTAATCTTTCTAATCAAATTCGGTTTCTTGTCTGTCTGAGGGGCCGCAAATCCTTGCACAGCCCATATTAAAGGAAAGAGTTGTCGTATTGGGCTGAGATTGGCAGGTTGAGTTGAGCCAGAGGTGTTGCCATATTAATAATATCAAATATTTAAAAAAATTATCAGTGTTATCATAAATATGAATACTATCAAAATTGGACAGTAACTTTCAACTGGGCATTGGCAAACGTGAAATCCTTGCAACGCTCATAACTATACCAAGTTCATCTCGAATTATAACAGGTTGTTATATCAAAGTCAGTCTGTCGTTGAACTTACTCCGCGGAAGTAAGTCCGAGAGTAGAGAGGGAAAAGTCCAGGGCTATAGGACGGTAACATTTTGGCTCAGCGAGCAAAACCGACGTGGAATCTCTCAGGTCCTAACTCATTTTGCGCTATCCACGTTGTGAACTACAGTAGGTAAAAACGCTGCAAAGTCCTTGTCACTTGGGTTTATTATTCTATTGCACATACCTGCAGAAATGCTGGAGATACATTTATTGTTTCTTTCATGTGCAATTATTGAAATAGCTATTGTTGATGGTTTCCACCATTTTGGCTCCCCAAAACACGACCTGGGCTCCTTTTTTTCTTCTTTCAAAGATAATTTGAAGAAAAAAAGAACAAAAGGAGCGTACCTAATTCGTGTTTCGCGGGCCAAAATTTGTAGAAACAATCAGAAATAGCTATTTCAATTGTTTCACATGAAAGAAAAAATAAAAGAACAGCCAACAATTCTTCATTCTTTGGTCAAAATCAACTTCATATTCGGTCTCTGCCCTAAAAAATATGGAAAATGATATTTTAGATGTATTTTGGCCCCCAAAAACAGGACCTCGGCTCCATTATTTTTATTTCTTTTTAAATTTCTTTTTCCACCTTTAGATTATCTTTGAACATTCACAGCGCCATTTAATTGTCTAGATTCACCTGCTAATACTACTTCTAGTGTTATTATAAAAATTTATGGTGATTTCAGACAATTTCCCAGGTTTTTGACTCATAAAAAATGAATTTCGGGAGCTTAACCTTCGTTACAACCTCAATTCTTCACTCTGGTCAAAATCGACTTCATATTCGGTCTTCTCACCCTAAAAAATATGGAAAACGATGCATCACTAGTTCGTGCTCACTTAAACCTCAAAAAAACCTCGAAGACCCCTACTTTTACACCCGTTTTTCTCCCATAACGCCCCTGGGTGTATTCCGATCGTACTGCCGAGCTTTGGAGCACGACTAGGACCCAAATGTGTTCCCAAATGGGGACTCAAACTTTGTGCCGATGAACGACGATTTTCGACCAAAATTTAACGTAAATTTGTGTCTGAAACTTCGTTAGAAACTCAGTTTTCCACTCTTTGGTAAAATCGACTTCATATTCGGTCTTCTCGTCCTAAAAAACATGGAAAACGATACTTCAAAAGCTCACGTTACTCAAACACAAAAAATACCTATTTTTAAACCCATTTTTAACCCATAGCAACCTTCGGTATATTCCGATCGGGATGCAAAGTTTCGGGATACAACTAGGGCCCAAATGGAGGATATGTGTGAAAGAATGAATTACCTATTTAGACCGAAAATGAAGCCTGTAGCATGGTACGGCGTACGGCGGTCGGACATTGCATTTTCTGAATCTACGCACCTTGAAACGTAAAATACTTTTTGTTGAGCGATCACACAGGTGTATTATTCTCAGAATAATAAACCAAAACGGCGACGTCGAGTCCGTGTCCTGTCCCATCCCAGTTTTGGGGAGCTTTCAGGTTTTGTGACGGTCGGCCGAGTTTGTTGGCGCCACAACCGCTTTATCAAATACATGTAAACGCCAAACCCGGCGAGTCCCAGGAGTGGTCGGCGCCTGGAGTCTGTAAATCGGATTTCCTCACATCACGCTATATTACCCACCGAAAAGGTAGAGAAAATACATTCAAGATCCTTCTTATTTGAATTCCCTGACCTGTTGTGGAAAGCAATTTGTTCATTTTGAAATTTACCTGTCAAAAGTCAGACATCCGCGGTTGATATGATAATATTACGTCAAAATTTTGGTTAACTGGATAAATAACGGTTTGTTTTACTCTCGCTTCCCCATATTTGGGATTTTTAAGGGGTTCAAATGTGGAATATTCATATACTTCTCCACGGAGAAGTCAGCCTGATAGTTAGGCACCGTTCACCAAAACCGGTCATTAGCCAAAACCGAAATTCCTGCCGTTTCAGAATCTTTGATCCGAATTTCAGCTTGTATTCACCAGTCTCTTTTTCAGTTTGTGTGGTATTGGTTATAAGGATTTGTATAGTTTGCTACATGGTAGGTAGGGACTATGGATTATCAAATCAGTTCCTTGATTTGATAATGCAAAATGCAATTGGAAATCTCGATTCCGTGCACATTTATATTCATATCAAGGCCTCTATTGAAGCTTCGCGAACTATTCAGTCCGCCGGATTCTTTTACAGTGGACACCCCTCTTAGTGGGCAGTTTGGCCATGGTCCCTGCGTAGAGATAGGAGATTCAATGTATTTGAACCCCTGTATAATGGACACCCTCGATAGTGGACGTGGACACTCATTTCGTCATCCTGAACCCCTCACAGTGGACAGTAGACCCGTTTGATCCAGCTGTTTGTTTACGAGTACATTTGCCATCGTTCGAATACATTTTTTGTTTGTTTACATTGGCCATCATTTGGATTCATTTGACCCTGACCCAATGACACTCTCCTGTTGTACGGAAAACACCTGTGTACTACGTTCTTTCGTCGCCAGTCGCATGTTTTCACTCGTGAGAAGTGTCAGTAAAATAATGCCTCTCTAACATCACGCACTGGTCTCTCAAACAGAAATTTGAAATTATTAATGAAAAGAGGAAAGTGGAAGTTCAGTTAGGCAATTTTTTGCGTATACACACTAAATAATAAAACGTTGTAATTGTTTTAAAAAACGCTGCAAATCCCTGCACAACGGTTTATTATTTTGTATAGAATACCCTTCTGTTACAGATCACAGCTCTATGTATAGATAACCCGTCTATATAATATGATATGTACTATTCTATTATATGCATATTATGTAGATCGCAGACCCTCCGTAGGTTAGTACCTAACCCCGTACTCGTTACTAGGTACCTACCTAAATCACGAGTTAAATGTTGCTAAAATAATTCTGCCGATGACAAACAGTACCTAACAAAAAGAAACACACATAATGAAGTTCTGAAAAGAAATTGTTGATGAGGAGTGAAAAAAGTTGCAAAAGTACCTACCAACAAACTCCAGCCCCTTCTACGTAGATGTTATAATGAACCGTTGTGTAATAATTTACCGTTGATTTACCGTAGTAATAATTTACCCATCAATAATACTTCAACGTTTGTTCAAGTTTCACTACCTACCAACAAACTCCAATAGAGCCATCATTTTTCAAATTAAATAATATCACAGAACAACCAACTCGACTTCATACTCCGCCAATATAATCAGGTGATCCCTACCAATGATTGGCCGTATTCACAAATTCCTATTGTGGGCGCGTCTCTGGTTACGAGATTTGGTTTGAATTGTATACAATTTCATTCACACTGGAGTCGAAAATGCCTGTCGGTGCAAACTTCGGGGCCTTACTGTGAACGAACGGCTGGACGTACGATGCTCCGGATGGTCTTAAAAAACTCGCAAGTTCAAGAACTATTTAAAACCGTAAAAATATTTACGTTAAAAAATGGTATAGGCGTTTTGAAAATTTCAACCCCTATTTTGAACCCCTTAGAGATGACTCACAGTAACGTCGAGCTTCGAGGACCAACTAGACGCCGAACGGAACCTATAACCCGAATTTCATCAATTTTTTTTCATGGTAACTAAGAAAAGTGGCCCGTACGGCGTACGGCGTACGGCGGACAGACAGAAATATTTTTATTGCAGTTTTGGATTCTACATACCTTGAAACGTAAACCATCAAATTTTGAGGGGGGGTAAGAATTTTTTTTTTCATGCTCGATTCCAATGGTTCATTATTGAAAATAATAAACCAAAACAACGTCGGAACTGTTTGACAACGCTTTATAGTGGACACCTTTCTTGGTCAGACGCATGTCCGCTATAGAGGGGTACCTCTCTATGGTGGACACTCCTCTATAGTGGAACTTACTTTGGTCCCGTGGGTGTCCACTGTAGAGGGATTTCACTACATTTACCCCATCGTGGTTGACGGTTCATGCAAACAGTGGTAAACACTTAAATATGTACTTCGGTAAAACTAAACTTACTGCCCTTCGTAGGTGGTGGTCAAGGCCTCCGAGACGCCACTTTTTGCGAGTACCTCGCCGCCTC
Source organism: Leptopterna dolabrata (assembly GCA_954871275.1). NCBI lineage: Eukaryota > Metazoa > Arthropoda > Insecta > Hemiptera > Miridae > Leptopterna > Leptopterna dolabrata. Next base: position 26,079,265 of record OX940974.1, read on the forward strand.
TTGAACATGTGATGAAGTATGTTCTAAAATGTTCGTTCCGCGATCAGTCTGGAGCGTTTGCTGGATTTTCGGAACTCCTGAGGACATGAAAGGGGACATGATACGTGCATGAGCTAATGTTGGTGTTTGAGACTGAAACCAGTGGTTTAGCCTGAACAAATCGAGAAAAAAATTTGGAATCCAGAAAGTACAACAGGTCGCTAAGTAGGTACCAAACACGTAGTTTTTCTGCTGGCGCCATTACTGCTACCTGTAATGCTATTGGTGGCGTCGAAAATCAGAAGACTTCCATTTTGCGTTTCAGACATCGAGGAACATTTTTGGTTCCGTGTCTGTCTGTGGTAATTCCTTGCAATACCCATAACTACCCGAAATAATGGTCGAAAAGGGCTGGAATTTGGAGGGGTGCGGTTTGGGTCACAGACGGTCCCATACCAAACTCATTGAAAAAGTACGGTTACTTTTGGCTGCGCATACGCAAACGTAAAATACTTGAAAAGCTCACAACTACCCTAAATATCGTTGAAATGAGTTCAAACTGAGAGGGTCGATCAGGAATAATACTTTGATAGTTCAAAATGAATTTTATTGGAATCGTACCGTAACTTTCGACTGCGCATGCGCGAACATGAAATATTGACCATTTCCTTGTAACGCTTCTAACTACGCGAAAAACAGTCGTACAGAGCTGAAATTTTGAGGGTACACGCGGGCTGGATCGCAAATGGTCCCGTTTAAAAATCATGGAAATCGTTCACTCTGCGCATGCGCAAACGTGAAATACTTGAAACGCCCGTAACCACATTAAATATCGTTGAAATGAGCTCAGATTTGGAGGGTCGATCATGAATAATTCTTTGATAGTTCCATAAGAATTTCATTCGTCTGCGCATGCACGAACATGAAATGTTGCCCGTTTCCTTGTAACGCTTCTAGCTACGCGAAAAAGAGTCGTAGAGAATTGAAATTTTGAGGGTACACGTGGGTTGGATCGCAGACGGTTTCGTATCAAAATGAACCTACCCAACTGTTCTATACGATCATGTGATTCAAGTGAGGAAGCTATACGGCCTACTCGAATTGGCAGACGTTTTGGTTCCGTGTCTGTCTGTCTGTGGTAATTCCTTGTAACGCCCATAACTACCCGAAATAATGATCGAAATGGGCTGAAATGTGGAGGGTAGGTGCGGTTTGGGTCACAGATGGTCCCATACCAAAATTGAAAAATTATCGTAACTTTCGTCTGCGCATGCGTAAACGTGAAATACTTGTAACGCCCATAGCTGCCCTAAATATAGTTGAAATGAGTTCAAACCTGGAGGGCCAATCAGGAATATACTTCGATAATTCCAAATGAATTTCATTGGAATCTTAATGCCACTTTCGTCAGCGCATGCGCGAACATGAAATATTGACCATTTCTTTGTAACGCTTCTAACTAGGCGAAAAATAGTCGTACAGAGCTGAAATGTTGAGGGTACAGGCGGGTTGAATCGCAGGTGGTCCCTTTTCAAAGTCATGGAAATCGTATTGTCTGCGCATGCGCAGACGTGAAATACTTGAATTATAAACGAAGTTCACAGTTCAGATTTAATAAAGTTGTGACCCCAGAATTAGCTGTTTATTTTTGCTTCCACACTACCGTAGGAAGGGAAGCCTTGGATTCGCGATTGAGTAAAGAAAATTTATGTCCTCAAAAATGAAAATTTCCACTACCGTTTCCCGTTTCAGACATCGAGGAACATTTTTGGTTCCGTGTCTGTCTGTCTGTGGTAATTCCTTGTAACGCCTATAACTTCCCGAAATAGTGGTTGAAATGGGCTAAAATTTGGAGGGTAAGTGCGGGTTGGGTCACAGATGGTCCCATACCAAAATCATTGAAAAAAGTACAGTAACTTTCGTCAGCGCATGCGCAAACATGAAATACTTGGAACGCCCATAACTACCCTAAATATTGTTGAAATGAGTTCAAACTTGGAGGGTCGATCAGGAATAATACTTTGATAGTTCCAAATGAATTTCATTGGCATCGTAATGTAACTTTCGTCTTCGCATGCGCGAACATGAAACGTTGAGCATTTCCTTGTAACGCTTACGACGCGAAAAATAGTCGTAGAGGGCTGAAATGTTGAGGGTACACGCGGGCTGGATCGCAAATGGTCCCGTATCAAAACGAACCTACCCAACTATTCTATACGTTCATGTGATTCAAGTGAGGAAGCTGCCTACTCGAATTGGGAGACGTTTTTAATTTGCTGGCGCCGTGACGCTACCTTCTGCCGTCATGCTACCATAACTTATACGGCCATTTCCAACGGTCCAATATATTTTTTTTCTTTTCGGGGGGGAGGGGGTTGAGGGTTGTGCCTCCTGTCACCAAGACCGCAGCGGTCCAGTAGGCCGTAAGACTTCTTAATTAGCTGTTTTTAGCGAATTTTCGAAGAAAATTGAGCTATCACAATGGGTTCAAAATTTTCAGAACATGATTTTTAAAAATTTTTTAAAATAGGCAAATCCGTTTCAGAGCATCCTGAATTCATCCCTAGATTTTAATAAAATGTATATATATACATATGTATATACTTATTTATGTGTCACTCCATACAATATCTGACCTTGGGTAAATTATAAAAATTCCAGGTTTCGCCAAAATGTTCGTATTGCCAAGCAGTAGGATGAGAACGAAGATGAGCAGTATTTCAAAAATTCTAAAGGGGTCAGATTTGAGTTTTTTGGGGTCAAAAATCGGTAAAAACGGCTAAAGTTGCGAACAATTGGTATAAAATCACTGAAAGTGGTATGGAAGGGTGAGTGAAGATATTAAAATACCGTTTCAGTTGTTTTTAAATACAGAATAGGGGTTGAATTTTGGGGTCAAAATTGGTATTAAGGGCTATAATCAGTATTAATTCACCTTACGTCGTGTGGGATGGTTATTCGTGCTATTGTGTAAAAAGGTGATATAGCGAGAAACCATGCTACTTTCGTAAGATAATATAATTTTTTCCTGATTTTAGCAATTTTACCGATTTTTGACCCTTGAAATCAAATTTGACCTAATTTTTTTGTTGAGAAAAATTGGGTCAAATTTGATTTTATAAGGGTCGCAAATCGGTAAAAATGGCTAAAATCACGTGTTGAAAATGTACGAAAGTGTTATGGTTTCTCGCTATATCATCGTTTTACACAGTAGCACGAATATTTCTTTGAACATTCGCTCTTTTTGCCATGCTGCATGACTGTAACTTTGTTTAATTGATCTCGATCTTGGGAATATTTTGAGGCCACCCGGAGCATTGTACGTCCAGCCGTTCGTTCACAGTAAGGCCCTGAAGCCTTACTGTGAGTTTCATTCACGATCCGAAGTGATCGTGGATGAAACGGTACATGTATACATTCAGCGCAGATATCATTGCTAGGGAACACCTGATTATAATCACGCATGGCTGAACGAAATTGCATTGGTTGTTCCGTGGTATTATTTCATCTGAAGAATGATGTTTATTTTGGGTTTTGTTGATAGGCCGTTTCGTAACTTGAACAAACGTTATGCTTCATTAATAACTAGATATGAATTAGTGGTAGCATATTCTTGAATCCACCGCATATTTATGGCTGTAAGTAGGTAATCGATTTAGTGCTTTCCCGGGGGGGGGGGGGGGGGGGCACAGGGCTAGGTATTGACCGCATGCAGAAAACAGTGATCTACGCGGAAGGGGCACCTGTACTAAACAGTGAATTGTTGTGTAATAATTCGTAGCGTTTTTTACAACTAAAAATGATTTTTGATGCATCTACCGAAAGAGTAGTTATCGATCTCAATCTGCTGGAAATTAATACGGGCCGGAAGGCATTCAGCCTTTTCACTTTCAAAATCTGTATTATTAATGTTATCCGCTGTCGACAATTTGCCCGCTCCCTCAACAAAAGCTCAAGTCGTTCATGAATATTCACGATCCAAGTGGAGAAATGCGAGGTCCGACTCGTCTTGAGGTCCCGCGTTTCGGTGATATGGTAATCCGGTGGTTACAGCTTATCTGAAGGGATGAGACGGCGTGTTATCTTGTCAGGTGAGACCAGAGCCATTCAAAGCTCGACAGATATCTCATAGATATCTCGAGATGTTTGGTCATTTTTATTTCATCAGTGAAACTGGATCCTCGAATCTTGGAGTTCCCTGTTAACCAACTGCTCCCGCGCCCGCCATTCTCTTTCACATCTTGGTTTCTCGAATCTCAGGTTGTTATTGAGCCACTTCTGAGCCGTTTGGCTGGTTTATATTGCTTATCGTTGTCGTACTTACCAACTTCAAATAAGGGATGGGATATCGATATCGATATTTTCCTTCCGATATCCGATATTTTATATCGATATTTTCACTTCGATAATATCGGAATATCGATATTAATTTACCTCCGATACTATCGGTTTCTTAATAACGAGAAAAATCCTGAAATTTGGTTTTAAACTTTTGAAGACGTAAGGAATGAACCCAAATGTGGAGATATTTCATTTTCACAACATTATTTGAACAAAACTTCAAAACTGTTTTATTTTCACATGATTATATTTAGGCACAAAACAGATTGAAAACCTACCACTACAATTTGAACAAAACTCTAAAATTATTTTATTTTTATATTATTTATATAGGTAGGTACAAAACAAATTGAATACAATTTGAACAAAATCTACAAAGAACTTTAAAAGGAAAGAAAAAATTGTATAAAACTTGAAAAAAAAAATTCTTCTCCCAGTGAACGAAGGAACAGAAGTTTGTTCAGTGTCTCTCCAGTAAGTCTGTTTCTGTTTGGTTTCTCCATTTACTGACTTCGGCTTACAAATTTCAACCTAATTTTAATATAATGGCTTTAATATAGTGTGGCTTACTTTTTGTTTAAATGATTTAATTTGGTATTTCAATTTCTTTCGATAGTATCGGATATCGATATTTTTCATCCGATATTATATCGATATCGATTTTTTCATTTGATATCTCAGTTGATATCAATGTCGATGTTTTCTTTCAATATCCCATCTCTACTGCAAATAACTCCACAGGAATTCATCCTGTGGAGTTCATTCACTCCGCTACCCTAGAGAATAGGTCCGTCAACATTGCAGGAAAATTCGCGGGAGAGCACGGCCACAGAAGGAGAGTAGGGACTGTATTGGATCTGCAGAGATTCCAATAATTTTGTCATTTTGTTTTGGCAGGTCAAGGGTAGAGTTTCAATTTTTTCATCATTTAAGTGAGACTCATCTCGCCCCACAGGAGGGTTGAAATGGGATAAATTGAGCGTCGCTCCATAGTATTTATCGGCAGTTCTGCGCTTATTCCGAACATACCCTAGCTGGCTCTGAGTATATTTTAGCTGCCCAATCAGAAAAAACCTCTTTTACCTCGACTTAAAAAAAAACCTTATTGCTCAACTTAGAGCCCACTGGAATCACCTAAAAATGTTTTTGGTCGACAGAAAGGTTGTTGGCGATTAAATTCTGCGTCGAACAGAACTTGCAGAATTTGATGAAAATTATCAAGTTACCTACGGCATAAAAATTACTTTGAAAATAATTTCAACGCTGAATCGCGTGGTGGGCTTCGTTGTCCATTTGAGTGCCAGAAACGTGAAATGATTCATTGAAATGTTTAGTAATAAAAATAGGTTGTAATGGGATTATTTCACTTTGCTGGCACCCAAATTGAAAAAATAGACCTCACCACGTGTTTCACTGTTGAAAAATAATAATGAATCACGTGCGACCTCCAACTATCCAATAAACATGTATTTTAGCGAATTTTCTGAGAACATGAAGCTATTGCCATGGGTCCCATATTTTCAGAACATGAATTTTTGAAATTTTTTGTAGGCAAATCCGTTGGCAATAAATATATATATATATATATATATATATATATATATATATATATATATATAACATTTGTTTATGTCTCACTGCAGACGATATCTGACATTGGGTACTGGATGCAACATCCAAATTTTGCCAGAATGTTCGTATTGCCAAACAAAAGGATGATTTCGAAGATGAGCAATTTTCAAGAATTCTAAATGGTCAAATTTGAGTTTTTAGGGGTCAAAATCGGTAATAACGGCTGAAATTGCGAATAATTTATATAAAATCACTGAAAGTGGTATGGAAGGGTGAGAAAAGACTGAACATGACAATCTCAGGAATTTTTCTTTGAGAATAGGGGTCAAATTTGGATACAAAAATTGGTATTAAGGGATAAAATCCATGTTAATTCAGGTGACGTGTGGGGTGGTTGTTCACGAAAGAGGGACTGTTTCGATGATAAAAATATTTTTTCAAAAAAGAATGGGTCAAATTTGACTTTATAAACGTCAGAAATCTGTAAAAATTGCTAAAATCACGAAAAAAGATATAATTTTACGAAAAGTGGCATGGTTTCACTCTACATCATCTTTTTACACAATAGCACGAATATTTCTTTGAAAATCCGCTCTTATAGCCATGCTGCATGATTGGAACTTTTCAAATTCCTGTTTGCAGTAACTTTCTTATTTTCCCTCAAACTTTTAAATTTTGGTGTTCAGTCGAAGCAGTATTCAGTTGTGCACAAATGTTTGCTGAACAAAAACATTTTTAGTTTCAGTGAGCGCTGCGGTGAAAAAAAAGGTCACAAAACATATATTTTCCAAGTTTTATGATGATGGGCAGCTATAAGCTGTTTTATGTAGGTATCTTGGAACAGGAAATCACCGCAAAACGTCCCACAAATGTGGTGTGAAGCTCAATCCTCCCCTCCGGAAAATGGCCATTCCGCTCCAATGTTTATTTCTCGTCTACTGTCTCGAAGGTTTAGGGGGTATTAGTGCTTCCTTCTTTTCCAGATTCCGTGGGTCGGGGAGTGATGGCTCAGTAGTGAAGGCCAAGATTGTTATATAGTTTTTGGGATAGTAGATGTGGTTTACTAGGGATCATTACGTCAAGAAAACGCTGATTGTAGAAAAATGGTACTGGTTTCATAGTGCTGCACATACACATCGAGATTTAGTTATAGGTAGGTATTTAAAGGAATTTTCCATTGCAAGCAAAACATTGTACGAATTATTGTCGTCGCAGGTGGCCGAGTGATCTAAGGCGTTGTTGCGCTGGTGGCCCGGGTTCGACTCCCGGCTGAGAAAGGAAATTTTCTCAGGGAGAGGGTTAAGCAAATATTGTGAACTGAGATACCGTATGGTTAACTCAACGAATTCTATATGTGTTTATTTTTTAAGCTTTCAAGTTTAGACAATATTGTTTAGGTTCAAGTCACCTGCAATGGTATTGTTTCTTTTCAGTAGTTGAGATCATACCTGTACACAAATTTTGAATCCATATAACTTAAATTCCATTTTTTGGCCACGTCTAAAACGAAGCATTATTTTTATTCCTTTTTTATGCACCACCTCTTTTGGCTTATGAGCTCTTCTAGTTGATTACTATGACAGCATTTACGATGCAGCCGACATCTGTTGGCTTATGGGTTTGTATCCGGAAGGGTCAGTGGAGATTATCATACCTGTTGTGGTTTCTACAGGGTGAGTTTCTTCAGGTTGGTGTTTTTTCAAAAACTTTGACAAGGTCACCTTAGTCTGTTGTAGAAACATAATTAGAAGTCAGCAGCAGCACCAGATTTCGGGATGTATGTGTTCGAGCACTAACGCCCTCAAGGTGGCCAAAGCCCCCCCAGGCCCCCCATCACATTCAGGCTCTCTGTTCACTTAGCCACTTTTTGACCAGAGTCCAATATTTTTAATCAATGAAGCACACTTTCCCACAATTTTGACCAACCTGAACACAAATCTGACGGTGAAAATGGTTCAGATAATTGTGTGTACGTATACAGTTGAAACGCCCATACAAATGCAATGAAGTGGCCGGATTGAGCGGAAATTTGGAGGGTACGTGCGAGTTGGTATGCAGTTAGTCCCACAACAATTTCAGTAACCGTCAGTAACACTTGCTCCTTATGTGGGGTAGGTATAGTTTAGGGATGATTCATAAGTTTGTGTGTCTTCAGTTTCCCACATAAATTCCAATTTCTACTATAACCCTTTCTCCTCATGTGGGGTAGGTATAGTTTAGGAATGATTCGTTGATGTATCTTCAATTTGTGTGTATCCCTGTGCCTTTCAATGGAAATCGTGAGTACCTCTTTGGGATTATCAAACGATAATTTGAAGTTTAAAGACCATATAGCTGCTGAAATGCGGAGATCATGGCAGGCCGATTAGAATTCCGAGATGCATACCAGGTTGGGGTTTATTATTGGAAAAAGTTCGGGGAAAACACATGGTCTTAATGCTGCGATTCGAATGAACTATGAGAGTACAGGTCCCATTATTGTTATAACAATTCCACTTCGGGCGATTGGCATTTCGATTATACGACCAGTGTGATACTGGTGAGTTAGGTACAACAGAGCAAGGCAGTGAGCCGAATCCCATACATTTACGTGGTTTGAATGGTTTTTGGTACAAAAATAAATAGAAAATTGAAAAGAATGTACACTCTAATAAAATGTACATACCATATTACTCAGACTAATTTCAACTCTTCGCAACACACGGGTCATACAGGTAGTATAGGCATATAGCTCTATGGAGATGTGTGGTAGAGGGGTCATGCATAAGTGTTGCGCAAAGGGGATGTGAGTGTGTGTGTAGACCTCCAACTCCCACTAGCCACCCGGGTCGAGGGTGTGTTCCGAGTTTTGGCCCCAAATCCTATCACCGCCACCTACCGTATAAGGAAACTGACCCGGGCGCTCCCCGTTCCAGCACTGGACGATTGAATCGCACCAGCGACCACACGAGCGGTCTAGTATATTTGCCCAAGTTGGAGAAACAATCAGGTTGGTATAGTTATAGCGAATTTTCAGAGAAAATACGCCAGTTGCGTTGGGTCCAACGTGTTTTAGCACATGAAAATAGTTTTCAGACCATTCTGAAACCATCCGTAGGTTTCAACGGAAAGTTATGTCCTTCCGGACGATATATGACTTTGGCTACGGAATGAAAAATTACGAATTTCGTCAAAAAGGTCTGAAATGGCAAGCGAACGAATGAATTTGAAGGTAATCAATTTTTAGGAAAAAACTGTGGGTCACATTTGATTATGTAAGTGTCAAAAATCACGAAAAATCGGTAAACATTTCCAAAAAACGCTGCGAAATCCATGTTACATGGGTTTATTATTCTATTGGACATACCTTCAGAAATGTTGGCTGTTCATTTATTGTTTCTTTCATGTGCAATAATTGAAAACGCTATTTTTAATGGTTTCCGCCGATTTTGGCCCCAAAAACACGAATTAGGTGCTAGTTTTTTTTTTCTCTCTACAAGTTATCTTTGGTCATTGATAGTGAAATTAGTTGTCTTGATTCACCTGTTGATACTACTTATAATTTTATTATACAAACTTACGGTGATTCAGACAATTTCCCATGTTTTTTACTCGTAAAAAATGAATTTTGGGAGCTGAAGCTCAACCTTGTTAGAACCTCAGTTCTTCACTCGTTGGTTAAAATCAACTACATATTCTTCTAGCCCTGAAACACACGGAAAACGATACCTCACAAGCTAATATTTACTGAAAAAAAAACCGAAAACCCCATGACACTCCTCGGCGTATTCCGATCGGGCCGCTGAGCTTCGGAGCACAACTAGGATCCAAATGTGTTCCCAAATGGGGACCCATTTGGCTGCAAAGTTTCGGGACACATCTTGGGCCTAAATCCTATGGGCGAAAGAACGAATTTTTTACACCGAAAATAAAATAGATATGGATGATACGGCGGACGGACATTGCATTTTGGAATATTATTACGTGAATAATACACCTATACGTAATCGCTCAGCAAAAACGCTGCAAATCCCTGCACAACGGTTTATTATTTTGTATAGAATACCCTTCTGTTACAGATCACAGCTCTATGTATAGATAACCCGTCTATATAATATGATATGTACTATTCTATTATATACATATTATGTAGATCGCAGACCCTCCGTAGGTTAGTACCTAACCCCGTACTCGTTACTAGGTACCTACTTAAATCACGAGTTAGTTGCTAAAATAATTCTGCCGATGACAAACAGTACCTAACAAAAAGAAACACACATAATGAAGTTCTGAAAAGAAATTGTTGATGAGGAGTGAAAAAAGTTGCAAAAGTACCTACCAACAAACTCCAGCCCCTTCTACGTAGATGGTATAATGAACCGTTGTGTAATAATTTACCGTTGAGTAATGATTTACCGTAGTAATAATTTACCCATCAATAATAGTTCAACGTTTGTTCAAGTTTCACTACCTACCAACAAACTCCAAGAGAGCCATCATTTTTCAAATTAAATAATACCACAGAACAACCAACTCGACTTCATACTCCGCCAATATAATCAGGTGATCCCTACCAATGATTGGCCGTATTCACAAATTCCTATTGTGGGCGCGTCTCTGGTTACGAGATTTGGTTTGAATTGTATACAATTTCATTCACACTGGAGTCGAAAATGCCTGTCGGTGCAAACTTCGGGGCCTTACTGTGAACGAACGGCTGGACGTACGACGCTCCGGATGGTCTTAAAAAACTCGCAAGTTCAAGAACTATTTAAAACCGTAAAAATATTTACGTAAAAAAATGGTATAGGCGTTTTGAAAATTTCAACCCCTATTTTGAACCCCTTAGAGATGACTCACAGTAACGTCGAGCTTCGAGGACCAACTAGACGCCAAACGGAACCTATAACCCGAATTTCATCAATTTTTTTTCATGGTAACTAAGAAAAGTGGCCCGTACGGCGTACGGCGGACAGACAGAAATATTTTTATTGCAGTTTTGGATTCTACATACCTTGAAACGTAAACCATCAAATTTTGAGGGGGGGGTAAGAATTTTTTTTTTCATGCTCGATTCCAATGGTTCATTATTGAAAATAATAAACCAAAAATTGTGTAGCGCTCCCTCAAATTTTTTTGTTTTACGTTTCAATGTTCGTAGATTCCAAAACTGCAATGTCCGTACGCCATACGCCGTATCATCCATATCTACTTTATTTTCGGTCTAAAAAATTTTGTTTCCCACACAGGCTCCATTTGGGCCCTTGTTGAATACTGTCTCAGTATCAAGAATATTTTTCATTTAAAAAATATGAAATTTGAATTTTGGGAGCCAGAAATTTAAAAAAATCGCTGAAAGTTTTTTGCTTACACACGGATCCAATTTGGTACTCCGTGCCAGAAAAATATATTCGCGGGTTTAATACCTACCTATTCGATACACAGTGGTCCGGCGTTCTTTCCGCGGTTGTATCCACGTTTTGAGTTCTCACCGAGGAAGGCGAAAAATTGTGCTGCTAGCTAGACAGATGGCCAGGCCTTCATTTGTTGACTTTTGAACCTGCAGATTGAAGAATTGTGCAGCGGTTGCGTATCCACCGAGGATATCTTTCAGATCCTTGACGAGAAGAAACCGGTACCTACCTGTGATGAAACGAGCGGATAACAATGGGAGACCTCCTCGCGATTAGAAGATGATAAGCGACCCCAACTCGTGACATCATCCGCTCAACTTGTCACCTCGTCTAATTTGAGGCAGAGATCATCCAAATCTCCTGTCAGTCACCACAATGAGCGTCGGATAACTCCAACTTGAGGGGATTTCTTTAGTTTGTTACTGGGATTGAATTTGAGATATTAACATTTTGTCAATATCCAGAAATGAGCGATCGTTTCTGATTAAAATCCTTGAATATTATAGATGATATTTCGAAAAAATGCGGATGTTGAAATTATACATTTTCTCGGCGCACGAGAGTATCACATATCAACGTTAACTGATTTGTGTTTGCTCTCGTGTATCAGTGTTAGACATCGAGGCTTTCACTTTATGCTCTTAAGTATCAATATCATGCGGTTTTATTGCTTTTGTCGCCGTATAAAAACATCTGGTGCCGGCATCTCGCACTACTTTCCTTACCGTGTATTGTCGAATTTTCCTGGAGATTAGGCGTATTGGAATTCATATGTACCTACAAAAAGAGGAATTCTGTTCGAGCCGTTTTGCAAAATATGCAAAGAAAGTTATACAAACGAGTTTTTTCCGCGCATTTTCCCTTCAAAGAAGAAATTTCTGCAGGCGCTTCCTTTTGGTGTATTATTCTGAGAATAATAAACTCTCAGCAAAAAAGTTCTATAACACCCCCTCAAAATATTTTCTTGCGTAGATTCCAAAAATGTAATGTCCGTTCGCCGTGTTTATTTTCAGTCCAAAAAATGCATTCTTTCGACACAGGCTCCATTTGGGCCCTAGTTGTGTCCCGAAACTTTGCAGCCCGATCGGAATATACCCAGGGGTGTTATGGGTGAAAACGGGGGTAAAAGTGGGGTTTTTGGTGTTTCAGTAACATGAGCTTGTGAAGGTATTGTTTTCCATGTTTTTTTAAGGTGAGGAGACCGAATCTCAAGTTGAGTTTGACCAAAGAGTGAAGAATAATTGAGGTTATAACGAAGTTGACGTTCAGCTATCAAAATTTGTTTTTTAATGAATCAAAAACCTGGGAAATTGTCTGAAATCACCATAAATTTGTATAATAACAAATAAAAAATTTAATAAAACCACATTAAAAAGGTTAAATAAAAATAAGTAAAAAAAAAAATTGGGATAATGTGCAATTCAGCGCAAAACTGAAGAAAAAATGATAAAGTAAAACAAACTTTTGAAGAAGAAAAAAAAATGATGTCGAGGATCGGTTTCTAAATACAAAACGCTGCGAAGTCCTTGTCACGTGGGTTTATTATTCTATTGGACATACCTACAGAAAGTTTGGCTGTTCATTTATTGTTTCTTTTATGTGTAATAATTGCAATAGCAACTTTTGATAGTTTCCACCAATTTTGGGGCTTTTTTCTTTCTTTTTTTCTTCCACATTATCTTTGATCATTGATACTGCCATTTACGAGTAATCGTCTCGATTCATCTGTTGAGACATTTTATAACGTTATTATACAAAGATGGTGATTTAGGACAATTTCCCAGGTTTTTGACTAATAAAAAATGAATTTTGAGAGCTGAACCATCGTTACAACCTCAATTCTTCACTCTGGTCAAAATCGGCTTCATATTCGGTTTTCTTGCCCTAAAAAACAAGGAAAACGGTAACTCCCAAGCTCTTTCTACTATAAGACCAAAAAAACCCTATTTTTACACCCATTTTTCACCCATAACACCCCTGTCTATATTCCGATCGGGCTGCAAAGTTTCGGGATCATACCATGAAGTACATAGTTATGGATGGTGCGGCGGACAGACATTCTGGTTTATTATTTTGTGAATAATAAACCTATGTATTCGCTCAGCCAAAAATTGTTATAACGCCCCCTCAAAATTTTTTCTTATACGTTTCAAGGTGCGTAGATTCCAAAACGCTGCCAAGTCCTTGTCACATATTGGACATAGCTAGGTACAGAAATGTTGGCTGTTCATTTATTGTTTCTCAAAAACACGAAATGGGCTCCTATTTTTTAAACAAATTATCTTCGATCATTTACAGTGCGATTTAATTGTCTTGATTAGCCTGTTGATATTAGTTCCGGTGTCAATATTCAAATGTATGGCGATTGCAGACAATTTCTCAAGTTTTTTACCCATAAAAAATGACTTTTGGGGGCTGACTCTTATGACGTTACAACCTGAGTTCATCACTCTTTGGTCAAAATCTACTTCATATTCAGTCTCCTCGTCCTAAAAAACATGAAAAACGATTGCTCGCAAGCTCAAGATACGAAATCACAAAAAAACAACAGTTTTACACCCATTATTCACCCATAACACCCCTGGGTATATTCCGATCGGGCTGCAAAGTTTCGGGACACAACTAGGGTCCAAATGGAGCATGTGTGCGAAAGAACGAATTTTTTTAGACCGGAAATAAAGAAGATATGCGTGATACGGCGGACGGGCATTGCATTTTTGGAATATAAGCACCTTGAAACGTAAAAGAAAAAATTTTGAGGGGGTGTTATAAAAATTTTTTGCTGAGTGAATATATACCTACCTATGTGTTTTACTCACAGAATAATAAACCCAAATGAAATGCCCACCATTAAAAATTGATTTTTCAATTATTGCACATGAAAGAAATAATAAATGAACAGCCAACATTTCTGTAGGTATGTCCAGTAGAATAATAAACCCATGTGACAAGGACTTTGCAGCGTTTTGGCGGACGGCGGACGGACATTGCATTTTGGTTTATTATTCTGTGAATAATACACCTATGTAATCGCTCAGCAAACAATTTTCATAGCACCCCCTTAAAATTTTTTCTTTTACGTTTCAAGGTGCGTAGATTCCAAAAACGCTGCAAAGTCCTTGTCACATGGGTTTATTAATCTATTGGACTTACGTACAGAAATGTTGGCTGTTCATTTATTGTTTCTTTCGTGCGTAGTACATAATCGAAATAGATATTTCTGATGGTTTCCATTAATTTTGGCCCCTAAAACACAAATTAGGTACGCTCTTTTTTTCTTCTTTTTTTCTTTTTTTTTTAAAGTATCTTTGATCATTGATAGTACCATTTAATCGTCTTGATCCACGTGTTGACACTTTTTCCAGTGTTATTATACAAACTGATGGTGATTTCACACGATTTCCCAGGTTTTTCACTCATAAAAAATCAATTTTGGGAGCTGAACATTTGGTAGATCTCAATTTTCCACTCTTTGGCCAAAATCGACTTCATATTCGGTTTTCTCGTCCCCCAAAACATGGAAAACGATATCTCAGAAGCTCATGTTACCAACATGTTGCTAAAATGCAAAAAGTACCTATTTTTACACACCTTTTCACTCATAACACCCCTGGGTATATACCGATCGGCCTGAAAAGTTTCGGGACACAACTAGGGCCTAAATGGAGCATGAGTGCGAAAGAACGAATTTTTTAGACCGAAAATGAAGCCTGTAGACGTGATACGAAAATTATCAAAATTATCTTTGATCATTGGTAGTGCTATTTAATCGTCTTGATCCACGTGTTGACACTTTTCCTAGTATTATTCTACAAATTGATGGTGATTTCAGACGATTTCGCAGGTTTGTGACTAATAAAAAATCAATTTTGGGAGCTGAACATCTGGTACAACCCCAATTTTCCACTCCTTGGTCAAAATTGACTTCATATTCGGTCTTCTCGTCCCAAAAAAAGGCCATCAAAAGATCATTTTACTAACATGTTACTAAAACACAAAAAGTACCTATTTGTATACACATTTTCACTCATAACACCCCTGGGTATATTCTGATCGGGCTGAAAAGTTTTGGGACACAACTAGGGCCCAAATGGAGCTTGTGCGCGAAAGAACGACTTTTTTAGACCAAAAATGAAGCCAGTACACGTGATACGGCGTACGGCGGACGGACATTGCATTTTTGGAATCTACGCACCTTGAAATGGAAAAGAAAAAAGTTTGAGGGGGTGTTATAAAAATTTTTTGCTGAGCGAATACATAGGTGTATTATTCACAGAATAATAAACCAAAATGCAATGTCCGTCCGCCGTACGCCGTATCACGTGTACAGGCTTCATTTTCGATCTAAAAAATTCGTTCTTTCGCAAACATGCTCCATTTGGGCCATAGTTATGTCCCGAAACTTTTCAGCACGATCGGAATATACCCAGGGGTGTTATGAGTCAAAATGTGTGTAAAAGTAGGTACTTTTTGCGTTTTAGCAACATGTTGGTAACATGAGCTTCTGAGATATCGTTTTCCATGTTTTTGCGGACGAGAAGACCGAATATGAAGTCGATTTTGACCAAATAGTGGAAAATTGAGTTCTAACAAATGTTCAGCTCCCAAAATTGATTTTTTATGAGTCAAAAACCTGGGAAATCGTCTGAAATCACCATCAGTTTGTATCATAACACTGGAAAAAGTGTCATCACGTGGATCAAGACGATTAAATGGCATTTCCAATGATCAAAGATAGTTAAAAAAAAGGAGCGTACCTAATTTGTGTTTTAGGGGCCAAAATTAATGGAAACCATCAGAAATAGCTATTTCGATTATTACGCATGAAGGAAACAATAAATAAACAGCCAACATTTTTGTAGGTGTGTCCAATAGAATAATAAACCCATGTGACAAGGACTTCGCAGCGTTTTTGGAATCTACGCACCTTGTTTCTCGCTATAATTTTACGAAAGTGGTATTGTTTCTCGCTATATAATATTTTTACATAATAGCTCGATATCTTTGAAAATTCGTTCTTTTAATCATGCTAAATGACTAGAACTTTACTTTTTTTCCATGTAATCCACGTGATATTTAGTTCTGATCATGTTTTCGCGTCAGTCACAATCCCAGATACTTGTTGACCACAGAATAATTTACTCATCCCTCCAGAGTGAAGGATTGGCCCAGTATCAGGTTTCGGCTTCTTGTAAATGGGTAGACTGTATCATCGGTAAATTGGATAATCTCATAAAAGTTTTTGATCAGAACTTGCTCTATACGTCCTACATAAATATTGTATAGTATTGTGCTGAGGATCCCTCTTTGAGCGATATCAAAAGTCGTGAAAGGGACATCCAGTTTTCCACTCAGTCTGAGATATATGTCACGGTTTATGACGAGATTCATCAGATTTCGAACAATAAACAGTAGCAGAACTACCGCGGTGTCGTTGGGTTTTCAAAGGGCCTTTCGTATATTACATCGATCAGTAAGCTGTTGATCGTATCCATAGTAGGTCTTTCCAAGTGAAACCAGAATCAGCTAGTTAGTAGTCTAATCCACTTTTTTTCAACCACCACTGGATAATCGTCTGTACAGTTTTCATGATGTTAGTGTTCATGTGATGTGTGGGATGTTGGACGTATTCCATCTGTCGAGGGAAACTGCGATGGTATTTTCTGTCAGTCAGAACATTTCATTCATTTGGAATGTGAAATGAAATGAAAATGAATTTTATTCCTGACAGTTTCATTCATAAACATTACATGAATGAATGAATGAATGAAAATGAAATTTATTCCTCGAAAAATAAAGTAACAACAACAAGGAGTTGCCAAGTAAATTAAATAAACAGTATAGGTGATTCCTTTGTAGTGGAACTACCCCACTTCATGGAACACAGTTCCGTGCTGAGTGGGGGAATTCAGTTGGAAAGAGAACATCAAAAATAAAATGCTATGAAATCAACAAAAAAATAAAAATTTCTGCTTCCTATCTGATGCTTACATTACATCGTGTTGTGTACATACTAGAGAGTGAGTTCTCGTACTCCGCATGACCCTTGGTAACTAACCAACTGAATACCTGCTAAACTAGATCTGGAAAAAATTATCAAGTCAATGAATGGTAAATCAGCTCCCGGAATCGACGGACTCAACCTAAGTATTTTCAAACTCTTTTGACGAACTCTGCAACCCCCTCATTCACATTATAAATACGAGTTTGGTAACCCACTCGTTTCCTGTGGCTCTTAAAATCGCGAGAGTGATACCTATTTTCAAGAGTGGCAATGGAGCAGAGCTGGGGAATTTTCGCCCTATCTCCATGCTTAGTGTATTGTCCAAGTTTATTGAAAGATGGGTAAAGCTGCAACTGAATGACTACCTAGAACCCAGCGGGGTCCTCTCTGAGCGTCAGTTTGGTTTCCGCAGGGGCGTGGGGGATTTTAGACCAAAATTTAACGTAAATTTAAGGCTGAAACTTTGTGAGAACTTCAATTCTTCGCTGGTTGGTCAAAATAGACTTCATATTCGGTCTCCTCGTCCTACAAAACATAGAAAACGATACCTCACGAGCTCTTCTTACTAAAATACCAAAAAGCCATATTTTTGCACCCGTTTTTCACCATTAAACACCCTTGGGTATATTCCGATCGGGCTGCAAAGTTTCGGGATACAAATGGAGCCTGTGTGCGAAAGAACGAATTTTTCACACCGAAAATAAAGTAGATATGGATGGTACGGCGGACGTACATTGCATTTTTGGAATCTACACACCTTGAAGCGTAGATGAAAAAATGTTGAGGGGGTGTTATAAAACATTTTTGCTGAGCGATTGCATAGGTGAATTAATCACAGAATAATAAACTAAAAGCCAGGTTATCACTGCATAACACCATAGAAATGTTTATGCCTATATATGTTATACTAGCTGTGTACCCGCGCTTCGCAACGGTAGAACAGACACCCCCTGTATCCCCCCCTCCTCAACTGATCAGAAACCTTCCCCAATGCCAACCCTAACTGCCTTTAACCCCCCCCCCCCCCGTATCCTATGAACCCTCCCTACCTGGTTAGAAACATTCCTCAATGTTCACACAACAAATTCCCAAAGTTGCACTCCAATTGGTCAAGTAGTCTTGACATTTCTGTAGACCCCCCCCCCCCCCCCTTCTCATAACCTGTACCCCCCTCCCACTAACATCCTGATTGAAGTACCACTTGAATGTACTCGTCGAGCTGAATCCAGAATCTAATTACAATCGGATTTACGTCCAACCGTTCAAAGTTATTATAAGCATAAACGTCCTCATAGAAGTGATTATAACACGTTTTTTAGTAGTATTTCATTCATAGCGTTTCAACGGATGGACAGATTCAAATGCGGATTTTTCATAAACCTTCCCAGATAAATTCTGCGTCAAATGGTACCAGCCGCAACTTTCTACGTTCAGCCGTTCCCAATTGATGCCGAGACAAACAAACAAACAGACACTGTTTTATTATATGTATAGATAGGCTTTGCCTTTTTAGTCAAGCCTTTTACCAGATGAATTAGACCTTTTGCCAAACGAATCGAACGTTTTGCCAAATGAATTGAACTTTTTGCCAAATGAATTAAACCTTCTGCTAAATGAATTAAACATTTTGCCAATTTAATGAAATTTTTTACCTTTTCAATGAAACATCATGCAAAAAAATGGATGTGGAAAGAAAAAGCACGTCATAAACTCATTTGTTACCTGTAGCGGCCCTACAGTTATTGTTTTCCAAATGTCCATTGCGATCACCTGAACAAAATTATGTTTTCCCCGTCCTGTACGCCCCGAGAGGCGCCTAGAGCCGCCTAAGGCGCCAGTGGCGCCGCTAAATGCGGAAAACTGCTGATTTCGGGTCTCACGACTTGAACTTTTGAGGATGCACCCGGTGGACCGTCAGAAATTCTCTTATAGATTCTGGTTCCCAATGTTCTATACATCTTACAATGTTTGACGCCAGTATAACGAACGTGTATTTGGTATTGCCTTGTAGGCATTTCGGAATTCTTACTTGTTATGATGAATAATGTGATAACGTGATGACATCGATAATGTGTCAAGATGTTTATGCACTCACCGGACCCCTCGTGGTAGGTGATGCAAAGACGTAATTGGAACCCTCGTTTTTCTGGGCATGCGTGAGGCACTAGGTCAGCGGACCCTGTTGTTATAAGTAGGTCTAGCCATGAGACAAGTAGGTAAGGTACCAAGAATACTTACAGCCTGGTTCAGTAAACGGGAAGGACACAGCTCGTTAAGATTTTTTTCCTTCTTCTTCTGGTTATAGCATAGGTAGGTACGGCGTTAATTGAAGAAGCACGCGCAAGAACCAATTATTCGTTGCGACCTGCAATTATGAAGTGAGATATCGAGATGGGATGCCGTATAAGGGATGAAAGAAGGGATTTTGCATCGACGAAGCGGTTTGACTTTCTTGCTGTTACCGATGATGGTACCCCTCGCCAAGCTTATAATATCCTTGAAAGGCTATTATCGACATGATCTCGCACTTGCTTATCTGCCATGTCAACATCCTCTGACGCACTCATCCGTGTTGGAGAGTTCCTACAGTATGGCTATTCTCAATGCATTGAGGGATGCTGTATATTCAGCTACCTATAAAATAATCTATACACACATTACGTATTTGTGTGTGCCCTTAAAGACGATATCAGACCTTGGCTACGAGGTAAACAATTCCAAATTTCGCCAAAATGTTTGCGAACTTCGTAAACGAAAGAATGAGTTCGAAGGTGAGCAGTTTTCAAGAACAAAACTTTAGTTACTTACATTCGAGTTTTTGTGGACCGCAAATTAAGTTTGTGTAATAACTTAATGTGACTTAGTTCCTAGGGGCTGTGATAAGGGTCGTTTCGTTAGGAGGTATGTCAGTTCATTTATGTGAACTGACATACATTTCCGTTTAAGTTCAGTTGGAAAATTTTAATAGTTTGTATATTCCTAACAGTCGGATATTCTAAATTTGCAACTGCAATAGTTGCAATTGCAATAGTCGCAATTTCAATAGTTGCAACTGCAATAGCAATAGTTCGCAGTTTTGAATTTAATTGACGAATCCTGCTCAGTGCGATCATTTGAGTTCTATGTGAAACATTCTGGTTAGTTGGCAAATATGAATTTAGTTGATAAATCCTTGTCAGTTGGATACCTGTTTTGAGTTCAGTGTTACATTTGAATTTAACTGGCAAATGCTACTGAGTTGAATCGTTCGAGTTCAGTGAGACAAAATTCTTGTCAGTTGTCGAATTCGTGTCCTGTTGGCTAAACAAAGACAGTTGGCAAGTACCTGTCAAGTTGGAAACTGAGCACAGCTAGCCAAATAAGTTGGATCCGTTGAGTTCAGAGTTGTGAATTGGTAGATCACGTACAATAGATTCAAATTGAAACCTACTTGGTTGTATCCATCCTCTATTCCTAGCACTCCAACGATAAGTAGGTACCAAATCATGAATATTAAAGAATTGGCTCAATTGGATGGTCATGAACCGTAGCCAGCGCGCAGTAGTCCAAATACAATAATAGCTGATTAAAATTGTTTTCTGAGCTTTTCCTGCAGGAAATGTTGCACTTAGCTATTCTGCGTTGTCTCTCTGCCCTAAATTGCAAGTTATATGCCTACTGGAAACAATGGAAATTACGTTTGTCAACCTAATTCTCTCAGTTTGGTTTCATTTAATGTTACCTACTAGTCCATTTGTCGTGTCCATGGGCTAGTAAGTAGAATTTTGTTATTTCAGTTTCTTTCAATTTATATATATATATATATATATATATATATATATATATATGTGTGTGGGTGTGTGTGTGTGTGTGTGTGTGTGTGTGTGTGTGTGTGTGTGTGTGTGTGTGTGTGTGTGTGTGTGTGTGTGTGTGTGTGTGTGTGTGTGTGTGTGTGTGTGTGTGTGTGTGTGTGTGTGTGTGTGTGTGTGTGTGTGTGTGTGTGTGTGTGTGTGTGTGAGGGGGAAGGGAGGAATAACTGATGCGACTGTACGCGAACTCAAGGCGTTATTTTCAGTAGGAAGCTAAATATAAATGAGATTTGTTTGAGGAAGGAATTATAGGCTATCGATACTTTGATTATTTATTTTGGATGAAATAATCGAAACGATATGTTTATTAAATAGGAGGACAAACGGACGCGGAGTGAACCGGCATAACAAAATAACTAAAACACAGAATATATTAAAACGCAACAAATATTATTGTTTCTCTAGAGAAAACAGTACTGTTTTCTTCACCAGTCCCATCCCTGTTTGAAAAGCTGTAAGTAAGATGTAATTTAGAGGGATAATGAAAATGCAAAATCCGGCCTACAAAAACAACAGAACTCGTTGGAAGCTGGAATATCTGAAACTCTTGCAACAGAGCGAAATTAATCGTAATATTTTCAGTCCCTTGTGATAGTTGTCCTACAGGATACGTACTTTAGCTAGCCAAACCAAACAGTATCTTGCAAATAGAATCTCAAAACAAAAATCTGACTTTCCGAACACTTTCTAGACTAAGATCACGATAAAACAGGGAACCCCTTGATATGAAGGAAAACACACTGTGCTTATTGCTATTGGGTACCCCCAACTGCTGCCATCTAATCTATAAGAACAGATTACTACGGCCTCAATAATATATAATAATATATTTCCAAAAAAAAAATACAACCCCCCCCCCCCCCCCATTCATCTCTGTTGTAAAAGTTTGCCCGCCAGAAAAATCTCATCAGCCGCAAAAAGGATTGACACCCATTTTGCCAGCCAAAATAGCATGCTCGGTTCTTCGCGCCTCGCTCTTGGATGTGCATACAGAAACCTGTTCCTACTCCCTCTGTTGGGTATGCGTATTGAACCCCTCCCCCCCCCCCCCTCCAAACGTGAAATTTCTTTATTCAGCGCTGTTTGGCGGGCAGCTTTTTGCCCCCAAAATGATGGGTGGGGAGGGGGGATTTCCTTGGAGCATAACGAATGTGTTTCAAAATTTTAGCTCCATCCGTCATGTCTGTGACGCTTTAGCCCTGCAAAGAACAACAGCGACAAGAAGAAGAAAACGCTGCAAATCCCTGCACAAAGGTTTATTATTTTGTACAGAATACCCTTCTGTTACAGATCACAGCTCTCTGTATACATAACCCGTCTATATAATATACATATTCTATACATATTATGTAGAGCGCAGGTCCTCCATAGGTTAGTACCTAACCCCGTACTCGTTACTAGGTACCTGCCTAAATCACGAGTTAAATGTTGCTAAAATAATTCTGTCGATGACAAGCAGTAACTAAAACGGCAAAAAGAAACGCAAATAATGAAGTTCTGAAGGAAAATTGTTGATGTGGAGTGAAATAGATGCCCCTTCTGCGTAGGTCACTGTTTTCTGTGGTCAATACCTACCCTCGTGGTCAAGTATAATGAACCGTTGTGTAATAATTTGCCCATCAATAATCCTTCAACGGTTGTTCAAGTTGCAAAAGTACCGATCAACAAAATCCAGCCCCTTCTTGGTTGATGAACCGTTGTGTAATGATTTGCCGTTGTGAAATAATTTGCCGTTGTGTAATAATTTACCCATCAATAATACTTACTTCAACGTTTGTTCAAGTTTCAGAAGTACCTACCAACAAAATCCAATAGTCCGTCACTTATCAAATGAAATAATATCGCAGAACAACCAACTCGACTTCATACAGCCATCCTTGATTATAATCAGGTGCTTCCTAGTGATGAATATCTGGGCCGGATTTATACCGTTTGATTCACGATCGTTTGACGAAGCTTTTTGGTGCACACGAACGGCTGGACGTACAATGCTCCGGGTGGTCTCAAAAAATTGTTTAGCTCAAGACAAATTTAATAACGTAAAAAAAACCATACCCTTCTATCGAAAGTTTTCGAGCTACGGCGTTCTGAAAATTTCAACCCCTATTTTGAACCCCTTAGAGATGACTGACAGTAGACCCCGAACGGAACCTATAACCCGAATTTCATCAATTTTGTTTCATGGTAACTAAGAAAAGTGGCCAGTACGGCGTACGGCGGACAGACAGAAATTTTTTTATTGCAGTTTTGGTTTACATACCTTGAAACGTAAACCATCAAATTTTGAGGGGGGGGTTAGAATTTTTTTTCGTGCTCGATTCCAATGGTTCATTATTGAAAATAATAAACCAAAAGTAGTAGAAAAACATGAAAAATAGCTATTTTCAAACTTCCATAACTCCGGCTACTGATGGTCTTGAGGATTGAAACGTGGTACACATCCTCAGGGGCCCCTCGATAATTGGTGTACGAAAAATCAACACCGGAGACCCCCAGGGGACGATTTACGGGTGGGGGGTAAAAACCCTTCTGGTTCTGTCTTGTAAACAGTGTTCTTGGTTGCTGAGTAGGTATTTGTAGGTTTTCTGTGTTTTTTTTTTGTGGGCGGGCCGCTCCCGCGTCCCTAGATAACTTCTCGAGCTGCCTGTCGGCACAGTGTTCTTCCCTACTTGATTTTAAGAAGGGAGTGGAAGTGTTGGAGAACCCGCAGACGCATTTCAGTTGTAGCAGTCATCGAAAATAGAACATTCGACTTTCAGAAACCATCGGTATAGAACACACAAACATGTGAACCGAATGATGTGCGTAATGTTTCTTGTATTACCTATGTAGTTAGATATGTGTCCCTCACTTCATTGTCGATGTAAACTCATACGTTCACTTTGAGACCGGATTTCCAGATAGTTTGCACTTCCCATCATCGGGTTCGAACATCTTCGTGCGAATATGATTGTCTTCAATTGTCATAGCATTCACGTTGGGCAGATTAATATGCAAATGACTTCCAGAGGCAGAGATCGTTTGCATATGGGCGTCTCCGAGGTATGAACATTCCACAGAGTCGGGAAACGCGACTGGTTGCAAACTTCTCTAATCCAAAAAAAAAAAGTCTGCCAAGTGAGTTGGCAGTACAGCTATGTCGTTACGGAGACTCATTTGATCGCTTGCTATCAAAGATTCAAGATTCTGTTGTGAACCTCGAAAAAGTCAACTAAATTAGTCGATTAGGTAACTGGGCAGGGTTGGGACCCAGCCAAAAAATGATCCCTGTGAATTTCACCAACATCGGTCGAACCAGAAGTACAGTAGTTACGATTATCTATTTTCTACGTATGCGCAGAAGGTATCATTTGTTCAGTTTTGATTAAATTTATCGGAAAAGTTCTGGGACCCTTCCCATGGACCCGGAAAATATCACTGTAATCGACTGAATGGGACCGATGGATTTTGATGAAATTTGTGTGGGATCATCTGCGAAACGAGTACATCTCTACGAAAACAAATACAACAACCACAAATATTCTCAAAACAACCACAAATGTTCAACGAATATGTTCACAAACATATTCTCGTCATTTCCCCCCATAAAATGTGGTGGTTACAAGGCATTGGGTACAGACCAACTAACAGGTCGACTGATAGACAAGGGAACGAATATTGCTGGGTGTCTGAAACGCAAAATGTTTGGGTGATCCGAACAACATGAAATGTTTTCGGTTTTTACACAAGGCTCCCCAATACCTACACCACATCAATGCACAGGAGGTTATAAGGAAAAATATGAGGTGCGAGGCTTCACAACTTCTTACTCAAATTCAGGCGATGTGGAGTACTGTGCTGTCTATTATAGCTTGTAGTTTTAAAACTATTGTTATTATTAGGTACCCGAGATTTTTGTGACTGAGCATAAAACAGCGGCTCGCTCATTTTTTATCAAATTCGTATGAGCGTCTGGTTTTATTATAATAGTAAGAGTAGGTAATTCCGGAGATGTCACCAAAATCATACAAATTTTTTAGAAAAACTCTTTAAAAACATGCTAAAAATTCGCTAAAACGACGATTTTTTCCTGTCTAGTTTATTTTTATAGTTATTAACCTAAACATAGAAGCTGATTTCTACAGAAGAATCATTTTGGGGAATAAAAGCCTCCAAATTGGAGTGGGTTTTCAATGTTCGCAGAAGCCGGAATTTTGTATACAGATTACATATACACGTAGGTATACATATACTCGTACACACATAATTTGTCTGAAATATGTGAATATGGCTGTGGAATTGGTTTTGAACTTCCCTACGATTGAAATAACGATACCTAATTCTGGTACTGTATGTGCATTGTTGTTAAACCTTAAAAAAAAAATAAGAAGAAGAAAGACACGTGAATGTGTTCAGCCTTGGTGTTGATTCACCAGAGAAGTACAGGTGGTGTCAACAGTCGATGGATAAGCCATTAGAATTAGTGATGCCGGGGTTTTGGTCCAATAGTTGACCAGTAAACTCAAGTAATGATACAGGCGATGATACCGTTTATGAAATAGTTCAAGTACCTAGTGATTTTTCCGACAACTACATATTTCTTGCACTCATTAACACCCAATTAAGGGATTGAAATAATACATAAATGATAATCATAACAAAAATTAATGCAAAAGCCATGCTAGAGAATAGGTAGGTAATAAGGTTTTGTGTTGATGGAGAGGTGCAAATAGCTGGGTACGCCCCCTTAAAACAGCTGCAGGGAGCATAACATCTAACTGCTGGGAGTTAATGGACCAGTGGTCACTCGATCTCTAGACAAGCGGGAGGCGACCCCCCTTTAAAACAGTCTTGAGGAACATCCGACAGGAATACAAAGGGAAGGCATCCACAGAGAATACCTTCCCCATGAGCAGTGGACGGATGGGCGGGAAGGAGGTGGAAACGCAAGAAATAATGGGGGGAAAAAGAGTAAAAACTTAATCGACACAAAAGTGATAAGGTGGCTCACCTGGTGAACATATCTCAGTGACCTGTTTTTTCCAAGCCGCGCCACTCTCTCTTCGACCTTGGACACTCGACTAACTCAAACTGGACCTAAGCTCAAGGCGTAGCCACCGTGTCGTGTGACTTGCCCCCACCAACCCTCATCCACCTCTTCGTTCTACCACACACCGACACACACACACACACACGTCGTCATGTCTCTCCCTCTACCTCTACCTCTCATTTCAGAATACCAAATAAATCTCTAAAAACAAGAAACGGGCTGGAGAACGAGGCCTAGCTCCGGACTTTTGAATGTCAAGTTAATGTCCATCTGGTTTGAGCAGTTCGATAAAAAACCGACAAACGCACTGTTTGAGCCGCCCGATGCGTTGACGGTGGACAAGCGGCAGCTGTCAACAATCGGATGGCCACTCACATCCACATCTCTACAACCGCCTGGACTTGTCCAGCTTCAAATCAGGACGTCCCTCTACGGATCCTGGCCCAAATCGACGACTGATAAGCGAGCTAACTTGTTGTAGCGCACAGATCTCGAATTGCATTATCGGAAATGGTATGAATAGGGAGCAGGGTAGCCAAACGTACTTATTTGGTAAGGGCAGTCTTGATTTTGGTACACAAGTCCTGTGTTCAAATGGCTGTAAGGATGCGATTAGTCCATCCATTTCCACTTACGTTGGCAGGTTATTCACTACACGTGCCTAGATGTGTTTTGCATCCGAGTCTACCGTGGTACCAGGAGCCTTTTGATCATTTTTGGGTGGGAAAAAAGGTTTGTCCTAAAAAAAATCAAAATTTCCACTCTCGCTCGGCATTCAAGACCTTTCTGAACAAATTTGGTTTTCATCTACCTGTGTGTGTGTGTGTGTGTCCGCTAATCCTTCCCACTCGCATAAATATCCGAAAGAATGGTCGCAATGAGCTGAGCAGGGAAGGTGCGGGTTGGACCCAAAATGGTCCTGTATGATTTTCATAAAAAACGGACTGTAACTTTCGTATGTGTGAACGTGTCATCCACGTCCCTAAACTATGATTATATCAACGATCATGATGGATACGAGGAAGCTACGTGCCACAATTTGGCAGACGTTTTATCGATATGACGATAATATCTAACCTGTGATATCGAATGTAACTATTGTAATTATCAAAATAGTCAGTAAAGAGGAATTTCAGTAAGAATTGAAAGTTTCAGAACATCATTAGGCCAGTATGAACGAGGTGCAGTGGTATCAAATCTTAAGGGTTATTTCCGCTTGTATTATAAGTAAAATTACCATACCTTCCGGAGGAATCCGTCTTCACTAGCTGGAATATGTACTGTATTCTCTCGACAGCCTGATGATGATGTCCTTACCTCGAAGCGCTCGCCTGCAGTACTCGACCAGCTAGTGACGACAGATTCCTCCAGAAGGTGCAGTAAAATTTGCTCTTGTTTACAGCTCGATTAATTCTGGACCGACCACTTTCGCCACTTCGTGATAAAAATTGACGGTTTATACCGAAAGATTATCCGTGCAGAATAAGACGAACGATGTAGAAGAACTTGCAGCGCTTGTCAACGGAAATTGACCTATGAATTCGGAGTTTATTTATCTTGTTAGCTGTTGACACAGTGCCGTTTGCTTGTTTAGGTACGTCATTTGTTTGAATCGTTGTTACCTCTGTTTTTAAACGCCGCTGTCTCGTAAAGGAGTCAAAAACATATAAACATTATTTTTTTGTCCTAAGCGTATACACATAGAAATGGGACCAGATTGAGTCCAATTCCATATCCTGTTAGTTTTCTCCAGGCCGATTGCAATTTCATCTGTATGTTCTTCGGGTTGATGAGAGAATGTAGAAAGTTCCGGTCATGCAGCATGCACATACCAGCGAATTTCCAAAGTAACCTTCTTCAACTATCGAACATTTTCCATATATTTTTCCATAATTTTGTAATTTAAAATTGTTCATTGTGTCAAATTACCACCTTTCCCTTTTTTAGCGAATTTTCGAAGAAAAAGAAGCTATTGTTCTCGGTCCAAAATTTTTAAAACTCGAATTTCCGAAAGATTTGTATACCAAAATCCGTTTCAGACCATCCTGAATTCCCTGCCGAAAGACACCAAAAATTATATGTATATATATATATATATATATTTATATATATAGATTTATATATTTATATATTTATATATTTATATATATATTTATATATGTATGTGTCATTCCAGACGATAACTCTCGAAAGAATTGAGATAAAAAGTTCAAATTTGCACGAAAAATCTGTCTTGGCAATCGACAGGCTAAGTTCGAAGATGGGCAGAATCGGGTCACCCTAAGGGGAAGTTTTGGGGAGTTTTAGGGGGGGGGGGGGGGGAAATTACCCATAAATTCCCAAAATGAAAAAGTCTGACAAGTGACACCTCATTTTAAAGGTTTTTGTACGCTGAACACGATGGTGAAATCAGAATTGCGATATCTCATTCCGTTCTCAAACTGGAGCACTTTGAAGATGAAGGAACGTGGTTATTTCTTGAGATGTTCTTCCTGGTTCGTCTGCTCTAATCTGATAACGGAATGGGATATCGCAATTCTGACTTCACCATCGTGTTCAGCGTTGGAAAATCTACAAACCGAGGTGTTACTCGGCAAAAAATGGAACAAAAAATTTGTTACCTACGTACCCAATACCTACTCTTCTGGTATTCAAAACATTTTTGATTTCCCCCTCCCCCTCCTTCCACCCCAAATTTTACTTTGCGTAAAACTACTCCTGTTTTAATTTTGTATGGTATCAAGTTGGGAAAACATTGACCGAAAATTAATTTTCAGAAAATTTTAGGCGGAGGAGGAAGATGCCGAAAACTTCGAAAATTCGCTCTTATAGCCATGCTGCATGACTGTGGTTTTTTTTATTATACTAGACTTATTCCAACTTCGGGCAATTTCTACGTTTATTTATTAATTATCTGCAACTGCTATCGTATACAAAAGACTCAAGTTTAGAATACGAAAAAATTCTCACAATCCTTTGAAATTTATCCAAAATTAAACAAATAAGAACTTCAGACACTAAAGGAACGTACTCGTATTTGGATCCGTGTTTGTTGGTAATTGTATACTTGATTGCTTTGTAACAGAAATGTAAGTACAAAACATAAAAATACGTATATGTATTACTCGTGTTACCTATATTGTGCAGATGCATATATATATATATATATATATATATATATATATATATATATATATATATATATATATAAATAATTTGAACAACAAATTCAATACAATCGATTTGAAATTTGATATACACAGACAGATCTCTAGTTGGTGATTTGTTGTTAGGTTATCAATTGATGGAGGTTAGTTGTTAGGTTATCAACTGGTTTGGGTTAACTTCACCACCTATCATGAACACCCGTAACGATGTTATTAAACAATACTGTGTTCTCTTGAAATAGTGTGTCAGGTGATTATTGTTGGGATTGGTTTAGATGCTGAGTTTTCATGGATATTCTCATATTAAATAAAGCACTTGACATCTTAGGGGCTAAAACAATGTCGCGGCCGAGTAAAAGGGTCCGATGATGGGTGGGGGGGGGGGGGGGGGGGGTTACAAAAACCTTTGCTCCCGGCTTTTGCGCTGAATTTGAACAACCTACCAGTTCCATGGATGGGTATTCGTACCGTGGACTTTGATAAGCATGTGTACAAAACGTTTTCATTTTGAATATATTATGGGTACTCATATCCCTACTCATATAGCTAAGTATATTAATTTTGTAGAAATAGAGGACCACATAAGTTGAACAACTGTGGCTAGTTTCCTAGCCCAACTAATATTTCTTAAATTTCCACTCAATTCTGCATAATTTTGCTTCCTCAGTACCGAAGGTAAGAGAAGCCTTGTATTCATGCAGTGGTCAAAAAGAAATTTGTATCTTCCAAAACAAACATTTCCCCTCCTTCAGAAGTCATTCGATTGGATATTTCGGCTGAGCCATTTCAAAGAGATTTGCGCATGCGTATGATTACTTACCATTGCTTTCCTCACCTAACACTTGTGAGACTAAGGCAGTGAAATCACTTGTGAGGTTAGGAAGTGAAATCACTTGTGAGGTTAAGGAAGTGAAATAACGAAGTGAGGTGGCCACCTGTTGTTTTATAGTCAGTCACAAATAATCGCAATATAGTAGTACACTGTAGTAGAGTTTTGTGCGTATAGTAACTTCACCGATTAGGGCCCACTCCAAACCTCTTTTTGAAGCTCAAAAGATTTTACCTTTGCAAGACTTATACGAAGTCCTTAATACCAAACAACTACAAGTGTAGTCAAAACGAGAAAAACACGCTGTGGGCAACTAGTAAGCAGATGCAACTGCTGAACTTAAATACTACATTTTTCCAAAGCTGTTTTACCTTCGTAGGCAAAAAAGCCTACCCAAAGACGCAAAAACAAAGAAAATATCAGTAGCAGGGAAAGGCCTAACGTTGTATCATAAAAATAAACCTAAGCAGCAGGTTAAATTATATTAATTAATTTTTTTTTTAAATAGATGAGCAGAGAGTAGAATATTTATGTATACAGTATTTTAGGTAATTTTCACCATTTGGGAGGACTTTTAGCAGCAGATAGAAAAATATATATATTAATTCAAGATAAAACGTTTCTGTATATTCGTATAAATTTAATCTATAGTAATCCTGCGTTTAGATACCATTTACCTATAATATGCTTTATTTAAAAGTTGTATTTACTAATATCATCATAACTGTACAAAGCCATTCACGGGCTTAGCCCATACCGGGGAATATCTGTTCAAACTCATGTAAGTTCATTATCATTGTCACATTTTTTAAATAAAACGCTTATTAAAAATATAACTAGAAAGTTCTCATCCTACTCAGTCATCGATATGGCGATATGCCTGACTGTATGTGGGTAAGTTATGTGTGATGCATCGAGCCTGATGTTCAAACATTCAACTTATAGAAACCTAGGTCGATTTGCACGAGCATGGGTACGTAAAAGGGTGTGACTTCTCCGTAGGTAGGTAGGTACTGTAGTCTAGTATACATTGAGGATGCATCAAAGAATTTTATGAATCAAAGAAACGATGTGACAAAGCTATATAGCTCACCTTTTTTAAAAATTTAATTATTTATTTATTTCATCTTTTTAATGCCCATGAAAAGCATGTATTGTAGCTTAAGTTCAATTCCATCACCCTACGGAAGTTGTTGCCTACCTACTGTTACGGCATTTTGAGGAACGGTGCAGTAGGAGGACGAGTGAGTGAGCGCCCGTATAAACACATTTCAAGCCCTCAAGTCGATACAGTCGTGCGGGCTTGCATACATACCACATGTAAGGGGCTGGCAATGACCTGGTGACATTATTTCGAAGTTAGTTAGGTCCTCAAACCATACAGGTAACATTTTATATGAATTGGAAACGTTAGATAGATGAAAGTTTTATTTTAGAAATCATTTGGATGTTACAGTTCATTCGAGCTGTCAGCTTAATAATATGGGTACACACACACACACACACACACACACACACACACACAAAATCAGTACGTACTTTCCTTTGGAATACAAAATTAAATTAAAAAAATTCAATAGGTATAACAAATTTTCAGAGTTGAGTGCAAGGAATGCTGACCCTGCTACTATGTTGCGCTTAGCAACAAGTTACTACTTACTCATATTTATATTTTATTAGGCACTTACTATGCGTGATATGAAAAATGTTGATTAGGCAGCGTTAATGACAGAGTACTATGTTCATTTAATGGCTCTGCCCATGAATCATTACTAAATGAAGCTCTCAACTGCAGACTTTTCGTAACGAAATGATAAATTGCATATGCCTTATTTCTGTTTCTTTCCAAGTCAAAAAATGCGCATAATGCCAGCAATAATTCTTCCTCTAGCTTGTTTATAAGTAGGTTATGATCCAGTATAAACTTGGCTAAATAAGAACGGCGAAACGGTTCGTAGATTGGGCATATAAAAGTTCCAATCATGCAGCATGAGTATAAGAGCGAATTGAAATATTCGTGATATTGTGTAAAAAGATGATGTAGCGAGAAATTGTACCACTTTTCGTAAAATTATTTAATTTTTTCGTGATTTTAGCCATTTTTACTGATGTTTGACCCTTGTAAAGTCAAATTTGACCCATTCTTTTTTGAGAAAATATTTTTGTCGTCGAAATAGTCCCTCCGTCGTGAATCGCCATCCCACACAACCTCAGGTGAATTAATATTGATTTTAGCCCTTAATACCAATTTTTTACCTCCAAAAATCTAAATTTGAACCCTATTCGCTATGAAAAACAAGAACCACTCATTTTTGAGAAAAATACCCTATCATCGAAATAGTCCCTCCGTCGTGAATCACCATCCCTCGAAACGTCAGGTGAATTAATATTTATTTTAGCCTTTAGTACCAATTTTTGACCCCCAAAAATCCAAATTTGACTCTTGTTCTGCATGAAAAACAACTGAAATGGCATTTTTCTGTGTTTACGCACCCTTCCATACTACTTCCAGTGGTTTTATATCTGTTGTTCGCAATTTTAATCGTTTTTACCGATTTTTGGTCCATAAAAACTCAAATCTGACCCCTTAGATTTTTTAAAATTGCTCATCTTCGATTTCATCCTTTTGCTTGACAGCACGAACATTCTGGCGAAATTTGGAATTTTTATCATGTACCGAAGGTCAGATATAGTCTGGAGTGATGTGTGTGTGTGTGTGTGTGTGTGTGTGTGTGTGTGTGTGTGTGTGTGTGTGTGTGTGTGTGTGTGTGTGTGTGTGTGTGTGTGTGTGTGTGTGTGTGTGTGTGTGTGTGTGTGTGTGTGTGTGTGTGTGTGTGTGTGTGTGTGTGTGTGTGTGTGTGTGTGTGTGTGTGTGTGTGTGTGCGCGTGTGCGAGTGTGTGTGTGCGTGCGCGTGCGCGTGCGTGCGTGCGTGCGTGCGTGTGTGTGTGTGTGTGTGTGTGTGTGTGTGTGTGTGTGTGTGTGTGTGTGTGTGTGTGTGTGTGTGAAAATCTAGGGATTAATTCAGGATGCTCTGAAAATGATTCGCCTAATAAAAAAATCGCAAAAATTCATGCGCTGAAAATGTTTTACCCATTGCAATAGCTTCATTTTCTTCAAAAATTCGCTAAAATAAACGGTCTAAATCCTCCTCCTCTTTGAACAGATTACAAATTTAAAAAAGTTCTGAACCATTTATATGATGTCTGCTCCGCTTATGATAAAATTTATGTACGTTTTGTGAGATAGCCTTATCTGTGCCAGGTGTCGTTCTATATTATTTACATTCTTGAAGAGACTTAAATATTCTTGGTGACCACTACAATTTTCATAACTCTATAGAATGGATTATATCTAGAGTTATTAATTTTATCTATGTCCCGACTTGAACAGTTGTTACTAATTTTTCGATGTAAACTGGAAAGGATCACCAAACGATGAAAAGGGAAAAATCAATACATCTATAAGTTTGTAGGTGCTCAATACAAAACAAATGTGGCTAATATTTACACGAAAAATATAAATACTTCGTTTTTGCTTCCTCACTACCGAAAGTAGGGAATCCTTATGTTCTCGTGCAAGAAGTAAAAAGAGGAACAAAGTTGTCCTCCAAAATCAAAATTTCCCCCCTGAAGCGGTATTCCATCATTGACGCATCAACTGGTACTTGGGATTACAGTGCTTGCTATTTTGAAACAAATGGATGTGGCAATCAGAGACCATGTCAGAAAATTGCTGCGACTGCCATTCGACTCTGCTAATTCATCCGCGAACCGGTAGGGGTTGGGGGCCTGGGTGTGGTGGAGCTGCTCACCCAGATACCTGCAGTAAGGTCCAGCAGGCTAGGAACCACGCAGCTCTTCGAGGACATTTGTGAGCGACAGCACTGGTCAGCACGACTCGACAGTCAGATTGCCAGAGCACAGGGGCCTCATAATTGGTAAGCTCACGGGGCACCAGAACCAGCATCACATGGATCAGGAACCCGTCGGCCAGAATGCAGGGCTGGAAATCCCTGGGTCTGTTGAAGGTTCACTCTGGTTCTCTGCCCACCAGGACGAGACATTCAAGGGGTCACCGTAGTGGAATAACCACCCATCACTGCCGAATGGTTTGCCACAACATGAACGAAACGGCTGCTCATTTCTCCCAGGTCTGCTTGTCTGTGTTGCGACTGAGGTGCACCCGTCCTATTGCTGCCCTGGACCTGCTGCATGGTTATGCTCGACGCAAAGGATGGCCGATGTGGCTTGAGCTCCACCTCGCCTTGGTCGGTGGAGCGGAGTTACCGACCAGATCTCTTGGTGGTGACACCGAGAGGGGCCTTCATCATTGGTGTCTCTGTGGTCACTGGATCCGAATCCCTCGGAGGCGTCAATACCGCCATGATCCGAAAGTGCCAGGTGGATGAGCTGCTACAAGCAGCAGCCAGACATCCGGCCTAGCCAGATGAAGGTGATTGGCGCAACCATCACATGGCGCAGTAAGTGGCACAGTGGGTTAGCAGCTGATCTCAAAAGGGTGGGCTATCCTGAAGTCATACTTGAATGGATGACCATGCGAATCCTAACAGAAGGAGCGTTTATATGGTCTGCATTCAGGAGAATGGCTGCTCAGTGTGTAGCGGGCCGGCCATGGGGGAGCTGTGGAGCCCGGAGCTGAACTCAAACCTCTAATAGGAAGGAAAGAAGCCGCCCGATGGCACAGCCAGAAGAGGCCCAAACCTTCCCTCCATCAACTGGGGGGCAAGTCGAGTGCGCCCTCCCTATTGTCCGGGGTGGGATCTCGGACCACGGTTGCCAGTGCTGCTGGATGGATTCAAAAGCACGATTCTCAAATATAAAGTGATAAAGTGACGTTTGGTAAAATATTTTTTTTATTACAATACCGTAATATATCATTGTAATGTTGAAAATTATTATCCAAAGATAACATGTTAAAAGCAAGAAGTAAAAAGAAAAAAAAAAGTTCTCCAAAATCTAAATTTCCTCTTGCTTTTTGCATTTCAAAGCTTTGTGGTCAATTTTGGTTCCGTGTCTCTCTGTGGTCAGTTCCTTGTCCTGGGCGAAACTATACGAAATTATGGTCCGATTTTTATGAAATTTGCAGGGATTGTGCGGGTTAGCCCCTAGACGATCCCCTAAAAATTTCATCGCCGTTAGGCCAATGGTAGCTTCTGCGCAAACTCAAATGTGAATTTCACAAAACAACGAGTTCTCAGTTCCTAGTGAACCGATTCGTAGGGTAGTTGGGGGCTGGCTTCAAGATGATTGCCTATGAATTTCATCGCGGATGTGTCAGAAATAATCACTGCGCATGCGCAAACTTGAAATTGGTTTTCATGCAAAATTCCAGTAGGAACTATTAGATGTAACCTATTTTTGTGACATCAGTAGGTAATTAGTTTTATTAAAATTAGCTTCACTCAATTGTTTCAGTACTTACCTATACAATCTTGTAGTTCATTCACATTGTAACTGTATTGATAATTTATAAATACTTACTTTTCGTACGGTTCTTTCAGTGGTTTATGCACAGCTATTTAAAACACGAATAATAATTCCTATAATCCTATTACGCGTATTAAGTAATTTCAGTGGTTTATACCACAACTATTTAACATAACACCATTTATAGCTGAAGCAGCATTGATGTATATATTTGTACAGCAAAACATATTTTGTGAGTCCATCCGCATTAACAAAGACTTACGCCTTCTGTGGGCTCTCCCCACTTAGCTTCCCAGAAAAATCAACATGAATTGAATCCCAAGGAACTGAACTTTTGGGAACGGGGTTGAGCTGGATCTACTCGACATATTTCGCCATTCTGGGGAACCAGACGTTTCCTTACACTTTGTCCAAAGTTCATGGTAATAAATTAGAAACTGATGTTCAATATGGGTTTGGAAGTACGGGTAATGAATGGCTACGACCTTTTCTTTGGACGACACGATACAGCAAACCAGAACGCACCAGAATCATGCTCTCAGGGTTGAATCCGTCAGTAAACACGTCGGGTATTATTTGAGTGAGTTCTGTTCTCAGGGTTGAATCCGGGAGTTTGATCTGTGCAACATTTGAGTTCTTTGTCAGTTCCTGAAACCCGCGTATATCAAGGAATTTGTGCGGGGGGGGGGTCTGCATATATCATTAGCTGAGACAAACTAAGTACCCGGCTGTTATGTCCGTCTAACAGGTGGATATCACTCTGTACACCTGCCAAGTAGTTACTGAGGTGTACATGTGTGGGTTGTGTTGAACGGCAATGAACAATATCCGCATCGAAAAATAAACCCGCCAAGAAGAAAACCGAAATACTCGAAGCGACCAAGAACACGACAGAAACGTTTACAATACAGAACAAGTAGGGTGTTTTACCCCCTCCCCCCGTAACTCTGCCCCCTGGGGTCTCCGTTGTTGATTTTTCGTACACCCATTCTCGAGGGGCCCCTGAGGACGTGTACCAAATTTAAATCTTCGGGACCTTTCCAATCAATTCCTTTAGGTCCAGTCTAGGTGCCGAAGTTACGACAGTTTAAAAATCGCTATTTTTGACGATTTTCTATAGTTCTCTTGTTCTTTTTCTTCTTCTCTGATAGTGCTATTGCCTCAAAGACATACCGGATCGAGCTGAAATTGTGTACACACATGCTTCAAGGAAGTGCCTTTTGTGCAATTCCCCCCCTCCTTATACTCTTCTGCAGCGCTTTTTAAAAAGATATGAAAGCAAATTTTCAAAAAATTTGAAAATTGTTTTTGTTAGTTGAAAAAAGAAATTTTTTTAAACTAAAAAAAGTTGAACAAAAAGTGAATAAACATTATTGGGGGAAAACAGAATGAAACATTTTTAGAAAAAGCTTGTACTGGGAAAATATTTTGACTGGGAAAAAATCTTTACTGAGAAAAAAATGGTTGATGGGAAAAAGCTCCCGCCAAGCAGAGTTGAAAGAAATCTCAAGCTCGCCAAATAGGGTTGAAAGTAACTGGGAAAGATGGGCAGAACGGTGGTTAGGAGGGAAGGAACAGGTTTCTATATATGCACATCCAAGAGCGAGTTGCGAAGGCTTTGAGCAAAATGGATATTAATCCTTTTTGCGGCTGAGGTTTTCTTGGCGAGTAAACAACAGGGTTGTTTTTTGGGGGATAGAGATCATTGTAAGTAATGGCGTAGTTTTAGTGTGGTGTTCGGCGTAGTTTTATATGCGGGTAATCTTCGACGCCGTTCTACACATCCTACTAGAGAATATTTTATTTTCTCACCTTTCTTCCTCATTCAATTATATACCTATTGAACTCTTAGGATAAACCGACCAGGCTCATACCACGTTACATAAAGCATGGAACTACAGGTTGGATAGCACATCCTCTGTTAGGTACTATTATACTGCTCGATTGTATTCATGTAGGTCCCAACCTTTCGGTAAATACGAAATATTCGTAATTGATATTCACAGTCAAAGCTTGTATCGTGAGATGAATAATTTCTTGAGGCAACGGGAACGTGAGGATTATGAAAGGACAATAACTTATTGTAAGGGGAAAGTGTTGGTGGGGAATGTTAGTGTATATTTGCTAGGTGCGGGGTCAATATTGACCCTGCTTGTTGTGTCATCTGCTGCACTGGAGACAGAGACATCTGCCTTCAGAGCGGCAGGTGCCCCCCCCATACATTCACACACACATCTCAATCCCGTCCCATCTGATGAAGGTTCGCGCTTCCTAGACAGCCTGCGCAAATAACTGTACGCGATTGGATATGACGAATACTTATATCAAATCTTGAAGAGCGGAAATCAGGTACCTACACAGATTCCCTCGGGTGTCGAACACCTGTCGGCGTTTACATGTTTAATGCTACCTTAGTTATTAGTTGCGATGGAGTTATTGCTTCCACATTTTCCTAGTGTGTGAAAAAAAGCGTTTGTTCTCCAAAATCTGAATTTATCCACTCGCATATTGCCTTTTGTGAACCAACTTGGTTTAGTGTTTGTCTGTCTGTGTGTCCGTTAATCCTAGTCACGCGTATAACGACCCGAAAGAATGGTCGTAACGAGCTGAAATATGAAGGGTAGTGGGGGTAGGACACTAAATGGTCTTACATGAATTTGATCAACAAGAAACTTCAACTTA
Organism: Leptopterna dolabrata; assembly: GCA_954871275.1. Classification (NCBI taxonomy): domain Eukaryota; kingdom Metazoa; phylum Arthropoda; class Insecta; order Hemiptera; family Miridae; genus Leptopterna; species Leptopterna dolabrata. The sequence goes on from OX940974.1 coordinate 26,117,557, forward strand.
CGCCTATGCGCAAACGTCCTTGCCACGCGCATATGATTACACGAAAGAATGGTCTAAATGAGCTGATGAAATTGGAGGGGTAGATGCGGTACGAACGGTTAACATTCATCTGCGCGTGCAGTTGAATCCTTGGTGAGATGTTTAATTGTTATTATTATTACTGATGGGTCGGCTGACCAGGAGCCTCACGCATGCCTAGAAAAAACAATAGGTAGCCAGTGAGTCTTTCTACTGCTGGTATTAGTCGTGGTAGTGAATGCCACAAACAACTTTACACATTATCCTGTCACATTCAGCGAAACAACTGTGGATTTCGGAATCCTGGAAAGGCAACATCAAACACGCATTCTTCTGACTGGCTCCATTACAGGCATGAGTGGCGCAAGTGGTAGCACCCAACATTGTCAGGTGTATTTTCGAGGTATACACGGTTCATCTTCCAATTATAAAGTTGTATGAAGCAAAATTAACATGTTTCTCCTTTGTGTAGCGTCATTGCCAGTAATTCTTTGGGGAAGTCGTGGCACGAAAATCTGTGTAGCAAATTCAGATGGATATCATCTATATAACTAAATTTACAGATGATTTTCGTGGTGCCTGTCTGTTTGTCTGTTTGTCTTTCAATCACGCCAAAACGGCTCAATGGATCGAACCTATCTCGCGTATTTGAATGTTTCTATGACCAGGGAAGGACATAAGGAGGTTTACTTCCCGATCCGATGGATAGGGGTGGGGGTTTATGATCCATCACGCAAAAACGGCTGAATGGATCAAAGCCATCTCCCGTATTCAGATGGCTGGTTCCTACCTATGATAATTACCTTTTGGTCTTTAACATTATAACAGTTTATAAAGGGACATGTAAGAGATATAATCTGTAAAGCGAGAGGTAACAAAGTCAGATGGACCCACCCCGAGTTCTCCCCGTCAGCGACGGGCACAACAGCTAGTAATTATAAAAGGAAGGATAAGTTCGAAGATGGGAAATTTGGAAATAAAATTCTACAATGGCGCATGCGCAGACGAGATTTACTGTCCGCTTTTGATGGAACTCACATAGGCAGAACTGCTGCACAGGTACCCAAGGCACTGCTATCCTCTAAACCTCATCACATTACGGTTTTCCTAATACTAAAGGCTAAAGCGGGTAAAAGTTTTACCAGCTGAATATAACTGGAGAGTGTTTGCAGCACACTCACGCCGAAACGAATGAAACAAAAACAGTGCTGCGCATGCGCACTTAAGACACCGAAAAGTTTGACGAACCGTGACGACGAAAAATACCGGGATCTCACGGTGCCAGCTTTCGTCGTGTTGAGATGACGAAACGTAATTTAACCTTACATCTGTATAACGCTACGACTTGCCTTATGACGATTTGTATGCAACACAGAGCAAAAAGTTGTTGATGTGGTAAATACCTACGTTCGTGGTCAAGTATAATGAACCGTTGAGTAATAACTTGCCCATCAATAATACTTCAACGGTTGTTCAAGTTGCAAAAGTACCGATCAATAAAATCCAGCCCCTTCTTGGTAGATGAACCGTTGTGTAATAATTTACCGTTTTGTAATAATTTACCGTTGTGAAAAAATTTACCGTTATGTAATAATTTACCGTTGTGTAATAATTTGCCGGTTTTTAATAATTTACCATTGTGTAATAATTTACCCATCAACAATACTTCAACGTTTGTTCAAGTTGCAAAAGTAGCGATCAACAAAATCCAGCCCCTTGGTAGATGAACCGTTTAAATATAATTTACCGTTGTGAAATAATATTTGCCGTTATGTAATAATTTGTCGTTGTGTAATAATTTACCATTGTGTAATAATTTACCCATCAACAATACTTCAACGTTTGTTCAAGTTGCAAAAGTAGCGATCAACAAAATCCAGCCTCTTCTTGGTAGATGAACCGTTGTGTAATAATTTACCGTTGTGAAATAATTTACCGTTGTGTAATAATTTGCCGTTTTTAATAATTTACCATTGTGTAATAATTTACCCATCAACAATACTTCAACAACGTTTGTTCAAGTTGCAAAAGTAGCGATCAACAAAATCCAGCCCCTTCTTGGTAGATGAACCGTTGTGTAATAATTTACCGTTGTGAAATAATTTACCGTTATGTAGTAATAATTTACCGCTGTGTAATAATTTGCCGTTGTGTAATAATTTACCATTGTGTAATAATTTACCCATCAATAATACTTACTTCAACGTTTGTTCAAGTTTCAGAAGTACCTACCAACAAAAACCAGTAGTCCATCACTTATCAAATGAAATAATATCGCAGAACAACCAACTCGACTTCATACAGCCATCCTTGATTATAATCAAGTGCTTCCTAGTGATGAAATCCGGGCCGGATTTATACCGTTTGATTCACGATCGTGTTGACGAAGCTTTTTGGTGCACACGAACGGCTGGACGAACAATGCTCCGGGTGGTCTCAAAAAATTCTTTAGCTCAAGACAAATTTAATAACCTAAAAAAAACCATACCCGTCTATCTTAATATTTCGAGCTACGGCGTTCTTAAAATTTCAACCCCTATTTTGAACCCCTTAGAGATGACTGACAGTAACGTCGAGCTTCGAGGACCAACTAGACCCCGAACGGAACGTATAACCCGAATTTCATCAATTTTGTTTCATGGTAACTAAGAAAAGTGGCCAGTACGGTGTACGGCGGACAGACAGAAATATTTTTATTGCATTTTCGGATTCTACATACCTTGAAACGTAAACCATAAAATTTTGAGGGGGGGGGGTAGGTTTTTTTTTCATGCTCGATTCCAATGGTTCATAATTGAAAATAATAAACCAAAATGGACGAAAGAGATGTTAGCATAACGTTAGCGTGACTTCACCAGCCGGCAGATGCCAAAGCTGAACGAAAACTGAACCGAAAAAGGTTAGCATCTGACTTCGGTCGCCCTATCCGCCATTTCCGTTTCGGTGTCGTTTTCCGTTTCGTTTCGGCGTGAGAGTGCTGCAAAAACTCTACTATTTCGTAAAGAACAACCCGTCAGCCTACATCCAATAGAAAACCCCTCTTATTGGCCTGCGGTGTCACAGCACGCCCCAATGCTAACTGTCGTTAGTCCTCTAATTCACCCGCTATTAAACTAGCCCCTTAATGAACGGTACAGGAGGTATAAATTATCAATTATGTAAACATGTGCTCATTGTAAACTTGTAATTCAGTCAGCATGTAAACATTCTGTAAACACGTAATTCATTCGAACATAACGAAACCAATTCCATATGATTCCACAGCCAGGAACTACGTACGTCCAACAATTGACGTCAGTCAAGTCTTCTAGACGTTTTGCCTATGATAATCTGTTATCATAGGCAAAAGTTTTGTTGTTTACAAAAATATTGTTCTGTTTTTCACCTGACATCAACGCCAATAAAATATTGTTCTGTTTTCCAACAGACATCAACGCCAATAAAATATCCTCTTTACTTGAACGAAAGCAGTTAACAAATCCTTCTAAATACTTGGAAGGTTTGTTGTTTTTCCTAAACAGTCGTTAATCACGCATTGGAGGCTTTTCATCATAATCTGAATTTGACAGTATACGCATTCGCAGTAGTAAGGCATACGCTACATAGGTTGAATACAAATTTTAAATTATTGTCGTGATTAAAATGTCAACGTTCATTGGATGGGATCGGCCAACTGAACTAAAATTTTCGTCCGACTTAGAATTTCCATGTCAGATTTGTTGTACTTGAATTATTTGCTTAGCTGTACTTGATTTATCAATTGAACTCAAATTTACCAACTGAATAGAATTGGACATACTGAACTCGAGCGATTCAACTGAGCTCACATTTGCCAGCTGAACTCAGTTGTCTTGGTCTTCGAACCCGCCTCGTAGATTCGGGGTTGAGGATGGTGCTTTAATATAATGAGAACACTTGGGAAGTGGATTCTTGAAATAGTACTGCAGCAATTAATGTATATAAGTTAGTCAAGGTGGTAGGAGGTTAAGTTTTAAAAACAATGGTTAACTATGACTTCAGTATACAGTTCTGAATATTAAACGATTCATAGCTACCTCGACTGAATTAAAGGACGTTTTATAAGCTCTGTCCCACTTAGGAATGCAATAGGTCAAAACTAAATATACCTGCAAACGCATGGAATGCCACACCCTAAATATTTAGATTTAGATTAACTTGATTGATAGTGGGTCCATAAAGCCATAAAATTATTTTTCCTGAATTTCGGTTTAAATTTTTCAGTGTCCAACATTGGTTCAACTTGAAGATTTTAGGAAGTTCTACTTGTTCCCAAGTGTGCTGTTAGATCATTGCCGAGTCATCGTCACTTCCATTGTAATTCCAATGGAAGTGGCCTTGCAATATAGTATCCTAAACCTACCCTGAGGTCCTAAGAACTAAAATGGACTTTGACCTTTGAGGTTTTCACTAATTATTACTTTTTGCTCTCGGTTTGAAAGCTGTTAGTCACTCTCATAAAATTAGTGTAGAAATTCATTGAACTTATGGAGTCATTTGAGTTTTGCTGACTAGAAACAGATTCCTGCAGTCTGAAGCAACATGGCGGAGATGGACCCTGAAAGTTGCGAAGGCCCTGAAAAAACCCGTCGTCAACGTTCTGCAATTATTTGCTTAGAGGGAAAGCGCGGAGGGTAGCGAAGACCCTGGGGTGGGGGTGGAAGCAGTGAGTAGTAGTGAGGAGGGATTTCTGAACTGACCAGGATTTGCTAACTGAACTCATATTTTCCTACAAACCAGGACTTGCCATCTAAAGAAAAATTGCCCAAGCTTTTGAAATCAAATTGGCCAACTGGATAGGGTTTGCGTACCAAACTCAAACTTTCCAATGGATTGAGGTTTGCCGATCAAACTCAAAACTTTCCATCGGAATGGGGTTCGCTGATCAATGTCAAATTATCCAAGTGTCACTAATTAAATTCGTATTTCTCAAAAATTTGAAGTAAGTGGTAATGAGGTGAAAATATAGCCCAGTTTCCTTCCATCATCATAGTATTAACCAATTAAACTCAGATTCTATGTTGAGTAGGATTTGCCAATTCGAATCATATTGCTTCCTCACTAACAGAACGTAGGGAAGCCTTGGATTCGTGATTGAGTTTAAAAACGCTGCAAATCCCTGCACAACGGTTTATTATTTTGTATAGAATACCCTTCTGTTACAGATCACAGCTCTCTGTATAGATAACCCGTCTGTATAATATAAATCTCCTAAAAAAAACACTCCCTGTAAAAAAAGATGCCAAGCTACAAAAGGTGTGATATCCAGGTTGTGCCAAGCACTGTGCCTAATAATCTTCCGTCCACATCCGACAGTTCATTTTCGACGTTAATTTTGAGGTATAGACTAGACTTAGCTAACAGGGTGAGGAGTGAGTTAATCATTAGGAAGTGTGCTGCTTGGCCGGTCTAGTTACTGATCTATTCATTTCCTACACGAAGGATTCGAAGCCATCAAAATTAATGATTCACATGCTATGTGCCTGATATGTCGTAGACAGACAAGCAGCACACTTCCTAAAGATTAACTCACTCCTCACCTCAAAATTAACGTCGAAAATGAACTGTCGGATGTGGACGGAAGATTATTAGGCACAGTGCTTGGCACAACCTGGATATCACACCTTTTGTAGCTTGGCATCTTTTTTTACAGGGAGTGTTTTTTGACATTTTATGTCTTTACTTTGCTACATAAACTCGAAAATGAAACGCGGGACATGCAACGGAGACATGCAACGGAAACAACGTCACGAAAATATTTCTGATGATTTTCGCTTACAACCGATTCGTTGCTACGGAACTTTATCTTCGCCAGTTATCATCGTACAAAAATCGTTCACCACTCGGTGGATAGCTCTCGATTTACCTAACCATACTACGTTAACCACTGCGGACTGCGTGGCCAACAAGCTGCGGTATGAGCGTGATTGTTTAAATGAATGTTTACGTACACAATACAGTGGAGTCCGGCTAATCCGAACTAATTGGGACTGAAGGCTGTTCGGACTAGGTACCATTCGTTAGAAATCTTGACCAAAACAATTAAGTACGAAGTACTTGGTGTGGGTGCGGGAGGGGGCGCTAAGACATAAAATGTCCCTCGTGGTTGCGTACTTGTACGGAAGCTGTACCCACCGTTTGTGTTTTTAAATTTGATAGTTGAAATAATAAAAACATCTATTAAGCTTCTTCCCATCGTTACAAACATTTAATGTTTTCTTACAAATTATCTTTGAACCATAGTGCCGTTTAATAGTGGTGTTGTGTGTTATTATACAAATTTATGGTGATTTCAGACAATTCCCCAGGTTTTTGACTCATAAAAAATGAATTTCGGGAGCTTAACCCCAATTCTTCACTCTTTGGTCTAAATTTTTTAACGCTTATACATTTTTTTTTCTTTTTAAAGTTATTAGTGGACTTTGTTCAAACTGTATTCACTTTGTTTGTTTGACCTATATAAATAATATAAAAATAAAATAATTTTCGAGTTTTGTTCAAATTGAAGTAGCTTTTCAAAGGGTTTTGTATCTAAATACAATCATGTGAAAATGAAGTCGTTTTCAAGTTTTGTTCAAATAATATTAAGGTAAACGCACCAGTGGTGGATAGCTTAAGGAAACATGTTCACCATTTGTCGATGCATTTTCAAAAATCGTTATAAAATATGAAGTTTTTTGACTCCATAGCCTTCAGCAAACCATCTTTTTTATTTTAAAAATCAAAAACTTATTGAACTGACGTTTTTTAGGCAAAAATACTCCATTTCCTAAAACTCGTCAGTGCACCTATAGTGGATAGCTAAATATGTGGGGTGTTCCTAGACTGGATAATTTTGTTCCAGAAGTGGATAAATGGGAATCAGTAAGCGATTAAGTGGTTTAATTCTCAATACTCCAATTAATCAATAATTGTACCCAGTTTGGCTTAAGATCACCGCTCAATAAGTAAATAATAACTTCATTTTTAGGATCGTAAGTAATTTTTTATTGAAGAAATTAAGGAACACACTTTCGATAATAAAAAAAAGCAAGGAAAACAAATCACAGCAAGAGTGGTGGGATGGGGAACTCATATTTTATATTAATCCCAAATCCAAACTTTACTGGGGGTGGTAGCACATTGAGAATTTGGTTAGACGAACGGGCAAATCTGTTATTTGCATTCCTTGTCAGCTGAATAGCTCCGAAAAGTCGGTGACATTTTCCTGAAACACAGGACCCCAGGAATAGGAAATGGGCTAATCAAACCTGATACCTAAGTAATAACAAGAAGTGTACCTACTGATTCAGAGCTGGAAAATCATAGACCAAAATTACGGAAGGGAAACACTCAGGCCAATCGTTTCTTTACTCCGGCCGTTCTATCAACTCGACTCAAATTTCAGCAGAACTCCGCGAGACCCTCATAAACGCCTGATTTATTTGGAAAACGATTGGACTCAATTGACGTAAGTTTAAAACAGAAAAGTTAAAGCTCTAACTTACAACAGAGAAGTTAGAGTACAACAGAACACAGCACTGAACCAATAGCGGATAACAAAATTTCCAAAAGTGGATAGCTCATCAACCCCCTATCCACTATTGGTAATTGTGTAGAGACATCCTAGAACACCAGAATACTGTCGTTGTTTTAAATTTTAACTGGAGTTATAATATAAAAAAATGTGATTGAAAAAAAAAAGTCACTGCTCCAGTAGTGGATAAAGGTATCCGCCACTGGAGCAATTCACGAAATCGATGTTCCAATAGTGGATAGGTGAGAATAACGAACTTACTTCATAATTTAGACGTTTTAAGCTCATAAAAAGGTGAAACAAGTCCTAAAAGTGATGTTGAAACAAGAAATTATCAATGAAAGTTTATTTAAACGGAAAAAATCACTAATCTCCGAGGTGCTTACCTTAGCGTTTTCTGTATGCAGGCACGGTCAAAACGGCTATGGTCGAACCCTTGTTTACTTTTCATAACTCACGTGCCAGCTAGTGTTTTGTCGTCAGCTGTTCATTTTCTATTTTATTCGGGATATCCATATGAACAATAATAAAAATCGAGTAACCTCAAATGTAACGTCAAAACCTTATTTTTTAAAATTTCTTATGCGATTATCCGCTACTGGTGCATTATCCACTACTGGTGCGTTTACCTTACTTTTGTTTTGCACCCATCTACATGTTGTGAAAATGAAATATCTTCACATTTGGGTTCATTCCTTAAGTCTTCAAAAGTTTAAAACCAAAATTTGAGGGTTTTAGGAGATATCACAAATTTTGAAAGGTCGCAAGTAAGTTTCGAAGCTGAAATCAATGTGGCTCAATGTGGCGCAACAATATCCGAAGCCAGAATGAATGTGGTGCAACAATATCTGATCCGAAGCCTGAATCAATGTGGTGCAACGACGATATTCTCACACAAGCAATGCTAAAAATGCTTGACACTTCACATTGGAAAGGGTAGACCTCCCGTTATTCGCCATGTCACTTCGGCGTTACAGTTTTTAATTTTCGTTTTGATGGAAACACCCAAAATCACTTCACGCATTAACATGATTTGGATCGGTACTAAATTTCATGTTATCGGTCTAGGGAAGAGGGTATATAAGTGGCGTGACAAAGAATGGGTGGAACAAACAAGCCCCTATCGCCCGGAACCCCCCCTTTGCTTGTGCGAAAACGGTTACAACTCCCAAAAGGCACTTCACCACGCCAAACCTGATCTACATACCAAATTTCATAAACATCGGTCGAGGGGAAACGGTAGAAGTGGCGTGACAAAAGCTTCGTTCTCAGTGTGCGTTCTGCCAGTTCCGAACGGTTCTGGGCAAGCGCAGTCGAGTTTTGTCGTTCGCAGTGCCAGAACGCCCAGTTCCGGAACGCCGAGAACGCCGAGTTCTGCGTTCGCAGTGTTTTGCGAATCCAGTTCCGAATGGTTCTGACAGTCCCCGATTTTTTTCGGAACTGTCAGAACTGGAACTCAAGAACGTAGGTGACGCATGCGCATTTAACAACGTTCTGAAATCGTTCGCAGTGCAGAACGCGGTTCCTCAAGTTCCGGAATGCCCTGGGATTTTCCGTCCCAGTTCTTATAAGTTCGAGAACTGTCAGAACGCCCACTAAGAACGAACCTCAATTCAAATTAATTTGAATTCAAATTAATGAATTCCAATTCAATTAATGAATTCCAATTCAAATTAATGAATTCCAATTCGAAATGGATTGAATAAATTGATTGATTGATGGAATCGAGTGCTGCCCTGGTGACGAGCGCACAATACCAATTAGGCAATTCGAAAAAAATTCCAATTCAAATTAAAGTCCAATTCAGTATACCAATATTTACAATTCTAAGTGAATTCCAATTGCAATTGAAATAGTGGTCCAATTGCAATTTCAATATTTTATTAACACAACTTTGCCAATTTTGGCGAATGTGGAGTGTATGTTTATAGGATTAGTGTGTTGGGAATTTAGATGGGGATGTTAGGTAGAGTGGTGAGCAGTGGCCAATTGCAATTGAAAACAACAGACACACAAACAAGCCTATGATTCCCCAATTGCAAACAATAAAGTAGTCCAATAATTAACAAACTATTCCAATTTCAATTGAAAATTTTGATTGATTGATTGATCAATTGATTGCATAAATTGATTGATTGACTGAATCCAGCGCGTCCCTGGTGACGAGAGTATACAATTTCATTCACCCTGCTGTCGAAAATGCCTGTCGGTGCAAACTTCGGGACCTTACTGTGAACGAACGGCTGGACGCACGATGCTCCGGGTGGTCTTAAACAACTCGTAAGTTCAAGAACTATTTAAAACCGTGAAAAAATTCACGTAAAACAAAGGTATAGGCGTTCTGGAAATTTCAACCCTTATTTTGAACCCCTTAGAGATGACTGACAGTAACGTCGAGCTTCGAGGACCAACTAGACCCCGAACGGAACGTATAACCCGAATTTCATCAATTTTGTTTCATGGTAACTAAGAAAAGTGGCCCGTACGGCGTACGGCGGACAGACAGAAATATTTTTATTGCAGGTTTGGATTCTACATACCTTGAAACGTAAACCATCAAATTTTGAGGGGGGGTTAGAATTTTTTTTTTTTCATGCTCGATTCCAATGGTTCATTATTGAAAATAATAAACCAAAAATAATAATAATTGGTGTCCTCCAAAAAGAAAATTTCCACTACCATTTTGCGTTTTTGACATCGAGGAACATTTTTGGTTCCGTGTATGTCGGCCTGTGGTTATTCCTTGTAACGCCCACAACTACCCGAAATAATGGTCAAAATGGGCTGAAATTTCGAGGGTAGGTGCGAGTTAGGCCACAGATGATCCTTTACCCATATCATTGGAAACGTGAAATACTTGAAACGCCCATAACTGCCTTATATACGGTTGAAACGTGTTCAAACTTGGAGGGTCGATCAGGAATAATACTTTGATAATTCCTTATGAATTTAATCGGAATCGTAATGTAACTTTCGTCTGCGCATGCGCGGACAATGTTGACCATTTCCTTGTAACGCTTCCTAACTATACGCGAAAAATAGTCTTAGAGAGCTGAAATTTGGAGGGTAGGTGCGGGCTGGGACACAGATGGTCCCATACTAAAATCATTGAAAAAGTACTGTAAATTTCTTCAGCGCATGCGCAAACGTGAAATACTCGAAACGCCCATAACTACCCTGAATATCGTTGAAATGAGTTCAGACTTTGAGGGTCGATCAGGAATAATACATTGATATAGTCCCACATGGATTTCACTGGAATCGTACAGTAACTCTCGTCTGCGCATGCGCGAACATGAAATATTGACCATTTCCTTGTAACGCTTCTAACTACGCAAAAAATAGTCGTAGGGAGCTGAAATTTTGAGGTTACACGCGGGTTGGATCGCAGATGGTACCGCTTCAAAATCATAAAAATCGTTCCGTCTGCGCATGCGCAAACGTGAAATACTTGAAACGTCCATAACTACCTTAAGGGCGGTATTCATAGTCCTCACTTTATTAAAAGTAAATGCTTAAGTGAACAATTAAGGAAGCAACGTCCACTTGGGCTATTCATAGTCGGTGATAAAGCAAATGCTTAAGTCGTCCTTTAGCATTTCCTTTGTTCCTATTTGATAGACAATAAGTAAAGAAAAATCTTTACTTTTGGCCTAATTAAGTGGAAAAAACTGAGGTACCTACGTCGAAAGGTACCTTAAGCATTTCCTTATTGATCGTTTGTACTGTTCTCTTTTAATTTATGTCATCTTTTCAGTGTCATCGTTCTCGGCATTCTTGTTTCTTTTCCTAATTATTCGGGGTTTTGTTTATTTTGATACGATGGATTACGAAATTTTTCGATGAGTGGGATGACGAGTTCGATGTAACGGAGAGCATGCGGGTGATGCATACCGGCTTCATTTTCGGTCTAAAAAACTCGTTCTTTCGCACACAGGCTCCATTTGGGCCTTAGTTGTGTCCCGAAACTAAGCAACCCGATCGGAATATACCCAAGGGTGTTATGAGCGAAAATGTATATGAAAATAGGTATTTTTTGTGTTTTAGTAAAATGAGCTTTTCAGTATCGGTTTCCATGTTTTTGTGGGACGAGAAGACGAATATGAAGTCGATTTTGACCAGAGTGGAAAATTGAGCTTCTACCAAAGGTTCTGCTCCCAAAATTGATTTTTTATGAGCCAAAAACCTGGGAAACTGCCTGAAATCACCATCAGTTTGTATAATAACACTAGAAAAAGTATCAACAGGTGAAACAAGACAATTTAAATGGCACTGCCAATGATCAAAGATAATTTGGAAAAAAAGGAGCGTACCTAATTTGTGTTTTGGGGGCCAAAATTGGAGGAAACAGTAAGAAATAGCTATTTCAATTATTTCACATTAAAAAAACAATAAATGAACAGCCATCATTTCTGTAGGTATGTCCAATAGAATAATAAACCCACGTGACAAGGACTTTGTTTATCAATTTCCTTTGCATTTTGTAAATATTCACCAGTGAGCCGAGAGCTTGCCATCGATTTTAATAGTTCGTTAAAAATTGTTGCAAACGTTTCCAATTTGTTCATTATTGACTAACTTAGCCGAGGAAATATAATTAAATAAAAACACACACCCGGCCAGAACTGCCAACTTAAGCTCAAACCGGAGAGTTGGGAAACATTTTGACTTAAATAAAGATTTTTCTTAATTTTATAAAGTAAAAGACAAAATTTGACTCAAGTAAAGATTTTTCTTTACTTCGGGGAGTAATGTCTATGAAAGAGAAATCAGATAAAGCATTTCCTTAACAAATTATTTTACTTTCAGAAGTAAAGTATTATTTTTACCTAAGTCAGGACTATGAATACGGCCCCCAATATCGTTGAAATGAGTTCAGATTTGGAGGGTCGATCAGGAATAATACTTAGATAGTTCCATATGAATTTATTTTGAATTATACTGTATGAAATGTTGACCATTTCCTTGTAACGCTTCTAACTACGAAGCGAAAAATAGTCGTAGAGAGCTGAAATGTTGAGGGTACACGCGGGTTGGTCGCAGATGGTCCCGTGTCAAAAAGAACCTACCCAACTATTCTATACGTTCATGTGATTCAAACGAGGAAGCCTCGAATTGTCCTACTCGAGTAAGCGAACTGCCTACTCAAATTGGCAGATGTTTTTTCAGCTGACTAGGGTTTGGCAACTAATCTCAACTGTCTTGGATAGTAGCAGAGGGTGAGGCAAAACTTGAAGCATGTGACAGAGTGAGGAGAGTGACGCTGGACCCTCGAGAGTCCCCCTCTCTGCACCAGCGAGATTATCACCGGTTAAGAAGGGATATCGATTAGGCTTCCCCGAACGACCCCGTCTCCACCGAAAGAAAAAATAGCTCGAGAAGAGCCACACCGTCACACACCTCCCCACATGACATACTTCTGGGTATCGGAAGTATGAGAGGGAAAATGAGGAATGAAAAGTAGTATGAAGCTCTGGTTCAGGAAAGGACATCTGAACAACTTCAAGGTGACTAATCTCCATCGTAATGGTACTACCTCAATAATATTTACTGGTTGAGAACAAAGCTCCTACATACGAGTATTGGCGGAGAGAAAGTTCTCAGAGGTTGTTGTCCAGTGAATTGTGCGCATCTGGGCAACCTTTAGGTCATGGGTGTCAAACTCAAATTCTTAGCGGCGGGACACTTCCTGGAATTGTAAGGCCTAGACGGGCCGCTCGCCATTTTAACCCCCCCACCGACAAATCGAATTTCACAAATCGATTAATTCTATTGTTTTTGTTCCTTTTATTTAATTGAATTGTTTGAGTTAACTAATAAAATGGTGGTCTTCCCTTCGTTATGGTTTTTTCAGGATTTGGCCTGAAATCGGCAATTTATTTCTTTTGTATGTTCTTCAAACTTCGGAAAACATGAGCTCTGACTCACTTTCATAGCGTCTGCAAGAGTTTTGTTGGTGGGACAGCAATGTTTTTTGAACAGATCAGGCAAACTATTTTTTATTTGACCATCATGCAAAAATAATTTAGTTTCCACCTCTCTCGAAACTGTCTCTTCTCTTCATGCTGTTGATTATTGCTGAGATCACTAAGAACGATGAAAACTGCAGTTTTTCACACAAAAAATAAAATAAACGTATACAGCGCACAACACCTGTCAAACGCTCAAATCAGGCGCTATAACTTACTTACCGCTGCCGCATCAGGATCAGGGCCGTCACGTCGTAACACCTGTGTAAATACAACAATCAGTCGGTTCGACCATGAGCCTGATCCGACGGGCCAGGAGGCGCACCAAAGCACATCCGATTCGTCGGATCTGAAGCACTTGCACACAACAAATTTTCCGTGTTCAATTCAAATCGGAAAAAAAATCCTCAAAATTCACAAAGGGCTTCGGGCTGGCCGCATAAAATATGCTCACGGCTATGACACCCCTGCTGTAGGTGGTCAACCTCCATAATTAGGATGGAACAACTAATGGGACTTATACACTGGGACACGGCATTACTCGCCTTCAACTGAGCTCAATATATTTTAATTATATTGACACTCTAAATGGTGGAAAGGGGGTGGGGAAGCCAATAGATGTATGTATTATCAAAGGGACAGGATGTTTGTAAAGGAATCCTTCTGGAAACCTTTGGGCTTATCCTTCTGGAAAGCCCCCAAAAAGTGGTTGGAGTATGGCGAGTTACTCAGCGCGTTCTACCAAACCATGCTGTGCTGCCATGTGACAGTGAGAAGAGTCCCCCTGTATCTCAAGACTCAAGAGTCCCCCCCCCCTCCCCTGTATACCAGCGAGATTATCACCGGTTAAGAAGGGATATCGATTAGGCTTTCCCGAACGACCCCGTCTCCACCGGAAGAAAAAATAGCTCGAGAACAGCCACACCGTCACAAACAGCAGTAATTATATATATCGGAAAGTTGAATATTCAAACAGGATATTGTCAAAATAGTTGTACTGACGTTTAACGCATTGGTTTAGACAGTTTTGGAAATTCTAATGAATCCACTTGCATGTTTTCCGGAATTTCTCGTCCTATCAGACCGCTCAGTTGTTCCGAAGTTCGAGGACCTGTAAAAAAGTTGATCTTTACATGTCTGCACAGACAAATAAGTTGCTGTTATGCAGCATGACGAGATGAGCGAATTTACAGAATTGATAGTTTTGAGCTACTTTTTGACGATTTTTAGTGACTTCGACCCGCAGAAGCTGGAATTTGAACCAGTTTTTAAAGAAAAACTATGTTACACCGCTAAAATTATATTTTCGTCCCTAGTCACGATTCTCTATCACGTTTGGTTGAATTTTATATATTTGCGGTAGTTACAGTCATTTTAGCGAATTTTCGAAGAAAAGGAAGCTATTGTTCTCGGTCCAAAATTTTTAAAACTCGAATTTCCGAAAGATTTTTATACCAAAATCCGTTTCAGACCATCCTGAATTCACTGCCGAAAGACACCAAAAATTATATGTGTGTGTGTATATATATATATATATATATATATATATATATATATATATATATATATATGTATGTATGTATATATGTATGTATGTATGTATGTATGTGTCATTCCAGACGATAACTCTCGAAAGAATTGAGATAAAAAGTTCAAATTTGCACGAAAAATCTGTCTTGGCAATCGACAGGCTAAGTTCGAAGATGGGCAGAATCGGGTCACTCTAAGGGGGAGTTTTGGGGAGTTTTAGGGGGGAAAATTACCCATAAATTCCCAAAATGAAAAAGTCTGACAAGTGACACCTCATTTTAAAGGTTTTTGTACGCTGAACACGATGGTGAAATCAGAATTGCGATATCTCATTCCATTCTCAAACTGGAGCACTTTGAAGATGAAGGAACGTGGTTATTTCTTGAGATGTTCTTCCTGGTTCGTCTGCTCTAATCTGATAACGGAATGGGATATCGCAATTCTGACTTCACCATCGTGTTCAGCGTTGGAAAATCTACAAACCGAGGTGTTACTCGGCAAAAAATGGAACAAAAAATTTGTTACGTATCCAATACCTACTCTTCTGGGAATCCAAACATTTTTGATTTCTCCCTCCCCCTCCTTCCACCCCAAATTTTACTTTGCGTAAAACTACTCCTGTTTTAATTTTGTATGGTATCAAGTTGGGAAAACATTGGCCGAAAATTAATTTTCAGAAAATTTTAGGCGGAGGAGGAAGATGCCGAAAACCTCGAAAATTCGCTCGTATAGCCATGCTGCATGACTGTGGTTTTTTTACCAATTATAATCGATTTATGACACCCAAAAACTCAAATTTGACCTACTTCTTCAGAACAAATGCTTTTGACTATTGAAGTGTTGTTTTCTGTCTCGAGTCACCATTCTATACCATTCACGGTGAATTTAAATATTAAACTTCGAAAATGCGCTCATGTGGTCATGCTACACGACTAGAATTTTTCCGCTTCTGGATACGTTGATTCATTTCCGTTCGTATTTTTTGAAGAGGATCTTGACCGATGCTCTTGATCGGTTGAAATTAACGAATTAAGTAAATAACGAAAAGCTACTTCATCTTCGTCGCCTTTCAAAACCATTTTTCCCCGATGCAAAGGGCGATGTTGTTGGCTTGAGTTTTATAAGATCTCGTCCAATTAGTTTGGTTCCTTTTCTAAGGTGAAGAATAACAGTGTGGGGTTCGAGTATGGGACGTTTCAGCTCAGAAGAAAAATGTAAGCGAAGGGCCAGCATCAGAAGGGAGAGGGTAAATGAAGGTAGTGGCTTAATGATTTAGAGGAGGAAAAGGGCCCGTTGAATGCTAATATTTGTCTAAAGGGACAAGACTAGGAGGAAGGGCTGTCCCGTTCCCTTCCACAAGACCCCTGCCCCCACTACCATTTCCTTCTTCCACCCCTACTCCAAGGTCTTTGCCTCCCCTCCGCTCTTTCGCTGTGTTTGCTCTACTAATGAGTTAAACACAACCTCGCCAAGCCAAGAGGGACCAAATTAGATTACAAATGAAAATCGAACGTCCTCCCCCCTTCCCCACTCCGTCTTTTCTGCCTCCTCTTCCAGGACGTTGACGGTGGGTTCCTCTAGGGCCTTCGACTCTTTCGGGGTACACCTCAGCATCTCGTCCTCCAGCAGTGGAAGTCCGTTTTCTAGACAGCAACAGTCGGTTTATAGGCAGCAAAATTCAGATTCCTTAGAGCAAGCTCTTTCAGATGACTTTCGAATGATTTTCGAATTTTTAGACGAATGAAGATTTTAGTAAATTTCCTAGGCAAATAATGCTATTGCAGTTGGTCCAAACTTTTTCGTACATGAATTTTTGAAGCATTTTCTGTTCTTCTTCGTTTTACAGCAGTCTTAATCTATTCCTGGACTTCTGTCCATTGAGAGAACATAATGCTGTCCATTGATGGGCCACTCCACACGATACCTCACCGTGGCTACGGATAAAACCAATTTCAGTCAAATATCGCTTCCGACCGTTTAAGTACACGCTGCGAAGACCTTGTCACGTGGGTTTATTATTCTATTGGACATACCTACAGAAAGGTTGGCTGTTCATTTATTGTTTCTCAAAAATACGAATTTGGCTCCTTTTTTTACAAATTATCTTTGATCACCGATAGCACCATTTAATTGGCTTGATTCTCCTGTTGATACTACTTCTAGTGTCATTATACAAATTTATCATGATTTCAGAAAATTACCCAGGTTTTTATCCATAAAAAATTAATATTGGGAGCTGAACCGTCGTTACAACCTCAGCTGTTAACTCTTTGGTCAAAATCAACTTCATATTCGGTCTTCTTGCCCTAAAAAACGTGGAAAACGATACCTCACAAGCTCATGTTTACTAAAACCTAAAAAAACCCAAAAAACCGTATTTTACACCCATTTTGGTTTATTATTCTGTGAATAATACACCTGTGTATTCGCTCAGCAAATTTTTTAAATAAAATCCCCTCAAACTTTTTTCTTTTCCGTTTCAAGGTGCGTAGATTCCAAAAATGCAATGTCCGTCCGCCGTATCACGTGTTGTACCGTTTTCATTTTCGGTCAAAAAATTCGTTCTTTCGCACACATGCTCCATTTGGGCCCTAGTTGTGTCCCGAAACTTTTCAGCCCGATCGGAATATACCCAGGGGTGTTATGAGTGAAAATGTGTATAAAAATAGGTACTTTTTGCGTTTTAGCAACATGTTGGTAACATGAGCTTCTGAGATATCGTTTTCCATGTTTTTGGGGACGAGGAGACCGAATATGAAGTCGACTTTGACCAAACAGTGGAAAATTGAGTCCTACCAAATGTTCAGCTCCCAAAATTGATTTTATGAGTCAAAAACCTGGGAAATCCTCTGAAATCACCATCAGTTTGTGTAATAGCACTGGAAAAAGTGTCATCACGTGGATCAAGACGACCAATGATCAAAGATAGTTTTAAAAAAAACGCGCACCTAATTGGTGTTTTAGGGGCCAAAATTAATGGAAACCATCAGAAATAGCTATTTCGATTATTACGCATGAAAGAAACAATAAATGAACAGCCAACATTTCTGCAGGTATGTCCAATAGAATAATAAACCCATGTGACAAGGACTTTGCAGCGCTTTACTTCCATAACACCGCTGGGTGTATTTCGAGCGGGCGGCCGAGCTTCGGAGTAAAACTAGGACCCAAGTGTGTTCCAAAATTGGGACCCCCCCAACTGTGTGCCGAAGAACGATTTTAGACAAAAATTTAGCGTAAATAAATGTTGAAACTTCGTTAGAACCTCAATTTTGCACTCTTTGGTCAAAATCGACCTAATTATCGGTCTCCTCGTCCTAAAAAACATGGAAACGATACCTCACCAGCTCATGTTACTATAACAGCAAAAAACCCTATTTATGTATACACATTTTTCACCCGTAACACCCTTGGGTTAATTCCGATCGGGCTGCTAAGTTTCTGGACAAATTAGGGTCCAAATGGAGCCTGTGTGCGAAAGAACGAATTTTTTAGATCGGAAATAAAGTAGATATGGATGATACGGCGGACGGACATTTTTCGGGCATTTTGGTTTGTTATTCTGTGAATAATACACCTATGTAATCGCTCAGCAAAAAATTTATATAGCACCCCCTCAAAATTTTTTCTTTTACGTTTCAAGGTGCGTAGATTCCAAAAATGCTATGTCTGTACGCCGTCCGCCGTATCACGTGTTCCGGCTTCATTTTCGGTCTAAAAAATTCGTTCTTTCGCACACATGCTCCATTTGGGCCCTAGTTGTTTCCCGAAACTTTGCAGCCAAATTGGAATATACCTAGGGGTGTTATGAGCAGAGACCTTCAAATGCCACATTGCCACGGCGCCACACTTAAATGTCACATTCGGGCCATTTTTCGGTAAAATGCCACATTTTGTTGATTTCTGGGAAAATGCCACATTTTGCCTCTTTTGAGCCAAGTTTTAAGGAATTTTGAGATTTTTTTTGTAACGCCCGAGAATGCCAAGAAAAATATGACGTACGGTTGCTAACTGAAACCAGGTAAGGGATTAGGATTAGTGGGACAGGAGGGTGAAGAGCACTTAGCTCGAGCTCGCCACAGGTCTTTGCCCATTGTTCCTGATGATCCGGATTGGAAAGTCCAGTGCAGGATTGTATTCGGGAGTGCATGTGTACTCATCATGCTCTACCTCGTATATATACCATTTCCCTTCCCCACGTCCTTCATACCAAGCTGAAGTTTGTTATTGTGAACATCGCGCTCATTTTCGATCTTCTTCAATCTTCAATATGCCTAGAGATTCTATTTCAAGCGTGACCCTGTATAGGAAGTGGATTCATGGTGACAGCAATTGTTCCGTTGAAGATGGGAAGATATTGTGCAAGCTGTGCACGAAAATGGTAAGTTTTCTATCAAGTTTCCCTTAAGAAACTCTTCTTCCATGTAGTTTACCTATAGGTAACTGTATACAGTTAACTTTTCTCAAATTCATTGCATTGAAGCTAGAGCAAGATTTTTGTTTCAAAGTCATTTCTTCACGTTGATTACAAGCCATAAATTCCCCACTGTAAACTGACATAATTTCGTAATTTTCTTTCCTCTCCATTCCGAAGTGCTGGTACTGATTGAACGTTTTTCTTGTATTTATTTTACAGTATGATTTTAAGAAGAAGTGCCAGTTCGACGTTAACAAGAAAAGCGAGGTGCACCAGGCAAGAGCAAGGGCTCCGAGAACTGATCGGAAACAGCAGCAGCTCCTTAAAGACGTGGTGTCAATGGAAAAGCCTGAGGTCCAGGAATTTTCGAATGATGTCATCCTGGCTTTTCTTAAAGAAGGAATTCCCTTACACAAACTGGAGAACGGTGCCCTGCGTGACGTTTTCGACAAATATTTTAGCGTCAAATTGCCAAGCGTGAGCACTGTACGACGACTCGTACCTCAACTGTGTGAAAAGGTAACCAACGTTTAATTTTGATATTTTCTAATTATTGGTACCTATTTGAATTTATAAAAAATTTATCTAATAATTATTCTAATTTTTTCCTAGAACTTGGAGGATAGTCGCAAGGATATTCGCAAGCTGTTTTATAATTGAATTTAAACTTTGTAAATACATGTAAATATATTTTAATTAGTTTAACTACATAATACAGTCCTTTATAAACTTTAAATTGCATGATTTAATGGTTTAACAACCGTTTTTACGGTTGGTAGGGGTGGAAAGTTGAAAAAATAAATGCCACATTGGCTGAAAAAATGCCACATTCGGCCAAACTAAGTGCCACATTGCCACATTTTGTGGTCCACATTTCGTAAAAAAAGTGCCACATTTTGAAGGTCTCTGGTTATGAGTGAAAATTGGTATAAAAATAGGTACTTTTTGTGTTTTAGTAACATGAGCTTTTGAGGTATTGTTTTCCATGTTTTTGGGACGAGAAGACCGAATATGAAGTCGATTTTGACCAAAGAGAGGAAAATTGAGGTTCTAAGGAACTTTCAGCCTTAAATTTATGTTAAATTTTGGTCTAAAATCGTCGTTTTTTCGCACACAGTTCGAGTCCTCATTTGGGAACACATTTGGGTCCTAGTTGTGCTCCGAAACACAGCAGCCAGATCGGCATACTCCCAGTGGTGATATGGGAGAAAAATGAGTGTAAAAATAGGGGTTTTCGAGGGATTTTTGAGGTTTTAGTGAACATGAGCTTGTGAGGTATCGTTTTCCATGTTTTCATTTACTTTCAAGGTGCGTAGATTCAGAAAATGCTATGTCCGTCAGCCGTACGCCTTATCATGCATAATACCGGCTTCATTTTCGGTTTAAAAAATTCGTTCTTTCGCACACATGCTCCATTTGATCCCTAGTTGTGTCCCGAAACTTTGCAGCCCAATCGGGATATACCCAGGGGTGTTATGAGTGAAAATGGGTATAAAATTGGGTATTTTGGGACACCGTTTGGGTCCCCATTTGGGAACACAATTTGGTCCTGGGTGTGCTCTGAAGCTTGGCAGCCCGATCGGAATACACCCAGGGGTATTATGGGAGAAAAATGGTCGTAAAAATTGTGGTTTTCGAGGGATTTTTGAGGATTTTGTGAACATGAGCTTGTGGCGTATTGTTTTCCATGTTTTTTAGGGCGAGAAGACCGAATATTAAGTTGATTTGGACCGATGAGTGAAGAATTGAGGTTGTAACGATGTTTAAGCTCCCGAAATTAATTTTATATGAGTCAAAAACCTGGGAAATTGTTTGAAATCACCATAATTTTGTATAGATGCACTAGAAGTATTATCAACAGATGACTCAATACAATTAAAATGTACTATCAATGATCGAAGATAATCTGTTTAAAAAAAACCGAGCCTAATCCCTGTTTTTGGGGGCCAAAATTGTGGAAACCATCATAAATAGCTATTTCAATTATTGCTCATGAAAGAAACAATAAATGAACAGCCAACATTTCTGTTCGTATGTCCAGTAGAATAATAAACTTATGTGACAAGGACTTCGCAGCGTTTTTGGAATCAACGCACCTTGAAACGTAAAAGAAAAAACGCTACAAACTCCTGGTCACTTGGGTTTATCATTCTGTTGGATCTACCTAGAGAAATATTGGCTGTTTATTTATTGTTTCTTTTATGTGCAATACTTGAACTGGCTATTTTTTATGGTTTCCACCAATTTTGGCCCCCAAAACATGACTTAGGCTCCTATTTTCGACAAATTATCTTTGATCCTTGATAGGTCCATTTAATTGTCTTGATTCACCTGTTGGTACTAATTCTAGCGTTATTACACAAGTTTATGGTGATTTCAAATAATTTCCCATGTTTTTAACTCATAAAAAATTATTTTGGGAGCTGAACCTTCGTTACAATCTCAATTCTTCACTCTTTGGTCAAAATCAGCTTCATATTCGGTCTTTTCGCCCTAAAAAACGTGGAAAGCGATACCTCACAAGCTCATGTTCACTAAAACCTCAAGAACCATGGAAAAACCCTATTTTTACACCAATTTTTCACCCATAATACCCCTGGGTGTATTCCGATCGGGCTCCCGAGCTTCAGAGCACACCCAGGACCAAATTGTGTTCCCAGATGGGGACCCAAACGGTGTCCGGAAGAACGACGATTTTACACCAAATTTTAACGCAACTTTAATGCTGAAACTTCGTTACAATCTCAATTTTCCTCCTCAATTGACTTCATATTCGGTCTGCTCTTCATGAAGAAAATGGAAACCTCACAAGCTCATGTTACTAAAACACCAAAAAACCACATTTTTACTCCTTTTTTTTCATCTATATTACCCTTGCAAAGTTTCGGGACACAGCTACGGCCCAAATGGATCCTTTATGCGAAAGAACGAATTTCTTAGACCGACATTAAAGTAGATTTGGATGATACGGCGGACGACGGACGGACATTGCATTCTGGTTTCTTATTCCGTCAATAATACACCTACGTATTCGCTCAAAAATTTCGTATGCGTCCAAAAAATGCGATGTCCGTCCGCCATATCATGCGTAACTAATTCATTTTCGGTCTAAAAAATGCGTTCTTTGGCACACAGGCTCCATTTGATCCCTAGTTGTGTCCCGAGACTTTGCAGTCGATCGGAATATATCCGGGGGTGTTATGGTTAGAAGTGGGTGTAAAATTAGGGTTTTTTGGTATTTCAGTAAAATGAGCGTTTGAGGTTTCTTTTTCCAATTTTTTTTTTTTTTTTAGGGTGAGAAGACCGAACATGAAGTTGATTTTGACCAAAGAGTGAATAATTGAGGTTGTAACGAAGGTTAAGATCCTGAAATTTATTTTTTATGTGTCAAAAACCTGGGCCGTATACGCCGACCGCCGTATCATCCATATCGAATTTATTTTCGGTCTAAAAAATTCGTTTTTTCGCACACAGGCTCCATTCGGACGATAGTTGTGTCCCGAAACTTTGCAGCCCGATCGGAATAAACCCAATGGCGTCATGGGTTAAGATTGAGAGTAAAAATAGAGTTTTTTGATGGTTTAGTAACAGGAGCTTGTGAGGAGATGTGTCGTTTTTGAGGACGAGGAGACCGAATATGAAGTCCATTTTGACCAAAGAGTGGAAAATTGAGGTTCTAACGAAGTTTCAGCCTCAAATTTATGTTGAATTTTGGTCTAAGAGGCTCCGAATACAAAAGAGTTGCAGCCCAATTATTGTTTTTGGGGTCCAAAATTGGTGGAAACCGTCCAATGTAGCTATTTCAATTATTGCGCATGAAAGGAATAGAATAATAAACCCATTTGACAAGGAGTTTTCAGCGTTTTTGTCTCGCAAAAGTGTAGGTCATCTCAGAAACCGTCACTGACTCATATTAATTGCTATTAAATGGTGTGCATATTAATTACTATTAAGTGGTGTGCCAAAAGTGGTTTAAAATCATGAAATGAAATGAAATTTATTCCTTTCTCCCTACAATACGACTTATTAATCAATTATACATGAAACTGAGTATAATAACATTAAATTAATTAATTTTATAACTTCCCACGTCTTGAAGGATAACGTATGCCTAAAAGCTTTGCTTGTGTTGGCATACATGAGCCAATTTCTGTACTCTCAAACTCACATATGTATTAGTCGTGAGTTAAGTATTAATTACAGCATATATATATATATATATATATATATATATATATATATATATATATATATATATATATACTTCCTCTATACATACTTAGCGAATATGTTTTATTTATTATTATCCTTTGTATTTTCATATTTCGTAGGTATGTTTGTTTCAAGTTAATTTGATTTTCATTCAGTTGAGTGCATATTTGGGATATTTCAATTCATCGCTGAAAAAGACCGTAATTGTCTATTGTTAATATACTTTCTTTCAAAATATTATTCAGCTTATACTAGGGATGAATGTTTAAGTTAACAAATAAAGGGTGAATAGTATTGAATAAACAATTGACAACTACTATCATTCTATGCTTAGGGCTAAGACCAGAGAGAGCTCTTTTTATTTTGGGGAGTTCCATTCTATATGGTTTTCCACTTCGGTATGTTACGAGTAATATTCCTCTTTGACGTCGCATTTCTTTCTTAATATGTATTTAGCTGCTGGACACTCATAATGTGGAATTCTTTGAACAACGCAAGTGTTGAATACCTGGTATGTTTGCTCTATGTCTATTTTCAATTTTTTTTTTTGTAAGACAGGCCCCATATTATAATAGCAGACTGTAGTATTGATTGCACCATGGCATAGTGTACAGTTTTTCAAAAATAAGCTTACTTGAGAATTTAATCTTACTACTTATTGGTGATATATTTGACGCGGTCGTCCCATTTAAGCTTATAGTCTATATAATATCAACCCCCAAATGTCGTACAGCTTTTACTACATTTATTTATTTTTTTCTAGCAGAGAATATTATCTTGGTTACAACTTTGTGTATGAATGGTTACTTGCAAATTATCCGGCCATTCTTTTTCAGTTACAACTATGGGTAGGATATTACATTTTTTCACATTTACATTTAACTTGTTCAAGTTCCTCCACCGTATTTGTGAGATCTGCCTCAAATTTGTTTTCCGCTTCGTCCCAAGAATGACCATCAGTCATTTTCCAGCTTTAGAAGATATTTTGCAGGCAAAAGTCTTAATTTGCCTGAACTACCTATTCTGATTGATTCGAAGAGGCTCCGTAAGCCAGCGAGGGCTGGACGTGGGCCCTGTATAAAAGATGGTCAGATGGCCCTCAGGTTCGCGCACCTGCTTGTCTTGATGTTATGATGTACGTTGGCATATCCATACAGCTTTGTTTTATTTTTCATATTTCCGAGTTTTCAAATCTGACAGGAGGAATCCACGTGGTGCCTCTCGGCGGGAAGATGTGGCTGGTGGGACAGATGGGCGGCGAGGGTGCTGCGGGCGTTGGCACGGACCATTAACCGGCACTTGCCGAGTCAATTTAATCATTCTGCTGGATGGGATGGGGACGGCCAGGGGGGTGGCGGAGGGGCGAGAGGACGTCGTAGCGGCGAGGGAGCGGCAGTGCTCCCCTCTGATACGACTTTAGCGATATTAAAACACCCCTCCCCCCGCCGCACCGCTCACAGCGTCGGCCACTGCTCTACCATCAAGTCCTCGTTGGGAGGCCTAGTGAGAAAATAACAAGTGGGTGAGATAAGATCATCCTCCAATTACCAGGCTCCATCAGATGAGCCAGCTCAGTTTTCCTCTACAATCCAGATATGGGGGGGATACAGACGAATCTGTCGACGTCACAAATGTTGCCGTGACCCAGTTAAGAGAGTTCCTGCTGGCTTCTGAGTGGCGATTCGTGAGTAGAAGCGAATGAATGGACTGTGTGTGCTTCAGGAACTCGATTCGAGGTACAATTCATTCGAAATACGAATAGAGCAGAGCAACTCGGTCTACGAGAGGCTGTTCGTAAACGTTCGGCTTAGAACAAGGGACGTGTTGTAACTGGTTGATCCGGGCCCTGTTGCACAATACGCTAATAATAATATTGACAAATTTCACCATTCTACTAGTTCTGATATTATCAGTAATAATAGAGAAGTTTTACTAGTATTCGAACCAAAAATTATAATTCTGCTGATTTAAATAATGCAAGGAGGTTCTGGCCGCTTAAAAAAAGTGGTATAGAACTAAACTTTGGGAAGATATCCACCAACATTAGTCCAAGGTCCCAGGCCAAAACCATCGACTCATTTGATCAAAAATTTTCTCTCTCCACACGCGGTGGTGAATCAGAAAACGGGCATCTTTCACCCAGATCTGCCGTTGTCGTTCAAAGATTCAGAAAATCATGGAATTTTTACTCGTTTGACGACGGTCCATCCCTTCTGGCACCCAGTGATTCTGCATGACAAAAGAAATAGAAAGACCCGCGTCTCCCTATTCAAAGGTGTTTTGTTTACTCCGGCAGAAGAATTTCAACATTTTAGTTTTAATACCTACCCAATTGAAAAGTGACTCATTTGACCATGGTTCTCTTTTGCACTCTGTCATTCTGCATGATAGTAGAAATAGAGAGACCCGCGTCTGCCATTCGCAGGGGGTTGAGTTACTCCGGTGCACGAATTTCTAAATATTATTTTTATTACCTAATTAAAAAGTGACTCATTTGACCATGGTTCTTTCTTGCACTCAGTGATTCTACATGACAGTAGAAATAGAAAGACCCGCCTCCGCCATTCACAGGTGGTCGGGTTACTCCTGCAGACGAATTTCAAACTTTGAATTTTAATTATTGAAAGCAATAAACAAATATGTAGTTCAATGAATGATTCCCATTACGGTCAACAAAAGCAGGCTCATGGCGAGCGGGTGCATCGATCTTGATTAATGAGCTATGAACTATGTAGGTTTCCGATTACTTATGGAAAAACGTGCTGTTTGAAAAAAGTTCCCTACCCCTTGTTCGGGATGGCCACGTTACCGCGGGCGGGGATAATCGAACTTTGATTGCTACAACGACTCTTTTAACATAACGACACACTGTGCATTTGTGCACTCCATGCATATCCGCAGTTGTGTGGTACCGTCTTCCGCTGCCTTGCCATTGCCAAGTGATACAAACTTGCTGAACTTTCCCTGTCAGATGTGAAATGAGAGGACCGATTTCTTCAACTATAAACTGCACTTCGGCTGAAGACGTGCGAAACCTCTCGCTAAATTTTAAAACGCTGCAAATCCCTGCACAAAAGATTATTATTTTGTACAGAATACCCTTCTGTTACAGATCACAGGTCTCCTTATAGATAACCCTTGATATAATATATGTACTACTCTATACATATTATGTAGATCGCAGACCCTCCGTAGGTTAGTACCTAGCCCCGTACTCGTTACTAGGTACCTACCTAAATCACGAGTTAACTGTTGCTAAAATAATTATGTCGATGACAAACAGTAACTGAAATGGCAAAAAGAAACGCAAATAATGAAGTTCTGAAGGGAAATTGTTAATGTGGGGTGAAAAAAGTTGCAAACGTACCTACCAACAAACTCCAGTCCCTTCTGCGTAGATGTTATAATGAACCGTTGTGTAATAATGTACCCATCAATAATACATCAACTGTGATGAATTTAAAATTTGGTTCATCACGGTGGCGTGAGGAAAGGCGCAGGCGGCGGATATCCACCGACATCTACGATCCTTTAAGGTGAGATGGAGGTGAGTGTTGGAATTTGCCCAGGCGGCGGTAATCCACCGACATCTAGGTTCTTTTAGGGAGAGATGGAGGTGAGTGTTAGAATTTGCCCAGGCGGCGGTAGTCCACCGACATCTAGGATCTTTTGAGAGAGAGGAGATGTTGTCTAGGCGGCGGTAGTCCACCGATCATCTAGAATCTTTTTAGAGGAGAAGGTTTTGCCCAGGCGGCGGATATCCACCGATCATCTGGGAGGAGGAGCAAGGTAGAGGAGAGAAGAGAGAGAGCTAGTTAGAGGAAGTGTCGAATGAAGCTAAAGCCCCAGGATCCAGGGTTTTATAGGAACTGGAGGCCTCTCCCTCCAACTCCCTGTTGGGAGTTGGTGGTGGGGCCCCAGGTTGTGTCCCTGGGTTCTGTGGCTTGTCTCCCCACTCAGTTGTTTATTGACGGAAACTAAGTTTGGCATTAGAATGTTGGTGAGAGCTTAAAGTTACTAGTGGAGTGTTCCCGGGAGGGACTCACGACAGAGGTCCCCCCAGTTCGAACCAAGATTCGTGGAGCTGAAGGCGCAAGTTGACAGGGGCTGAGGGCCAAGGCAAACAGAAGTAGGGCTGAGGGCCAAGGTAATAAGTAAAGCGAGGGTCGGGTGCTGAGGGCGCAAGATCACAAGAGCTGAGGGCTAGGGCAAACATAAGAGGGGCTGAAGGCCAAAGGTTACAAGGGCTGAGGGCCACGGCAAACATAAGTGGGACTGAAGGTCCTGGACTTAAATCTAGGGGATGGAAGTGCTTACTAATAAGGGTATGTATGTACAAGGGACTTAACGCTAGGTGATTGGAGTATTTACAATGTGCGTGTTTAACTATTTACAATCTAAAAATGTATAATGATGGTTATGGTTGGGGTGCTTAACGATATTAACTATTTACCATTTCCGGATCCGAATCGAAATCCGGAAACGGCGACGGAGGTGACGGGTGCATCGGGGAGAGGTGCGACATTGCGAACGGACGGCGGGAGACTGATAGGGTTTGGTGGTTGAGGAAGCACAGGAGCGGGCTTACACCTGGCTAACGGGACTGTGTGGGGTTTCCCGTCAATTAACAGGGTCGCGGTGGTTGGTGTTGAGCGGATGACTTGAAAGGGCCCGGCATAAAGGGGTTGGAAAGTTTTATGCATGCCGGGCTCCTTCAAGTACATGTGAGTGGCGGTGTAAAACCTTTTTGGGTAAGTGGTGTCGTTTGTCGGTGTTGAAGTGTGTAGCGGTTCCCTGTTAATTGACGGTGGGTTGTGTGGAGTGAAAATGTCGGCTGGTAAACGGAGGGGGTCTTTGAAAGCGTGTTGTGCGGGACTTGTGTTGTCTGAAGGACGGGCGGAAGTACGGAGGCTTAGTAGGACGTATGGAAGGGTTTTGGTCCAGGAGGGGGATGTGGCTGATGTTGAAATGGCTTGCTTCAGGACCGAGTGCCACCGCTCTATTTTCCCGTTGGATTGGGGGTGATAGGGAGTGGTGCGGATTTTTTGTATACCGAGGGAACGTAGTAGGTCGGTAAAGTGGGCTGACTCAAACTGCCTCCCCTGATCGACCGTGAGTGTCCGCGGACAACCGTAGCGGCTGATCCATTGGTTGAGGAAGGCCGCGGCGATGGCGTCCGCGGTAATGTGGGCGAGTGGAATGCACTCAACCCAATTGGTTGCACGGTCGATCATGGTGAGGCAGTACCTCTTCCCCTCGGAGGGGGGAAGAGGGCCGACCAGATCTAAATGAACGTGTTCCCACGGGAGGGAGTCGGGAATGGGTTGAGGAGGTACATGGGGGTGAGCCGAGACCTTAAATTGCTGGCACTTCTGGCACCCTAGAACCCAGGTACGGATATCTGTGTTCATGTGGGGCCAGAAGTACCGCGTCTTGATCAGATCTCGGCTCGCCCGGATGCCGGGATGGTGGAGGGAGTCACCACTGTGATGAATTTAAAATTTGGTTCATCACGGTGGCGTGAGGAAAGGCGCAGGCGGCGGATATCCACCGACATCTACGATCCTTTAAGGTGAGATGGTGGTGAGTGTTGGAATTTGCCCAGGCGGCGGTAATCCACCGACATCTAGGTTCTTTTAGGGAGAGATGGAGGTGAGTGTTAGAATTTGCCCAGGCGGCGGTAGTCCACCGACATCTAGGATCTTTTGAGAGAGAGGAGATGTTGTCTAGGCGGCGGTAGTCCACCGATCATCTAGAATCTTTTTAGAGGAGAAGGTTTTGCCCAGGCGGCAGATATCCACCGATCATCTGGGAGGAGGAGCAAGGTAGAGGAGAGAAGAGAGAGAGCTAGTTAGAGGAAGTGTCGAATGAAGCTAAAGCCCCAGGATCCAGGGTTTTATAGGAACTGGAGGCCTCTCCCTCCAACTCCCTGTTGGGAGTTGGTGGTGGGGCCCCAGGTTGTGTCCCTGGGTTCTGTGGCTTGTCTCCCCACTCAGTTGTTTATTGACGGAAACTAAGTTTGGCATTAGAATGTTGGTGAGAGCTTAAAGTTACTAGTGGAGTGTTCCCGGGAGGGACTCACGACATCAACGTTTGTTCAAGTTTCACTACCTATCAACCAACTCCAAACGAGCCATCATTTTTCAAATGAAATAATATCACAGAACACCCAACTCAACTTCATACTCCGTGAATATAATCACGTGGTCCCTAGCAATGATGATCTCGGGCCGATTCCCCATTGTTAGCTAGTCCCTAGTGATGGTATTTGGGCTAAATGTATACAATTTCATTCACCCTGCTGTTGAAAAAGCCTGTCGGTGCAAAATTCTGGGCCTTACTATAAACGAACGGCTGGACGTACAATACTCCGGGTAGTCTTAAAAAACTCTTCCAAGTTCGAGAACTATTTAAAACCGTAAAAAAATCGAGATAACGGCGTCCTGGAGATTTTAACCCTTATTTTTCACCCCTTAGGGATGATTGACATTAACGCCGAGCTTCGAGGACCAACTACACCCCTAATGGGACCTGCAAACCGAATTTCGTCAATTTTGGTTCATGGTAACTGAGAAAAGCGCTCAGTACGGCGGACGGACAGAATTTTTTTTATTGCATTTTCGGATTCTACATACCTTGAAACGTGAACCATAAAATTTTGATGGGGGGGGGGGGGGGGGGGGGGTTAAAAATTGGTTTTCCATGCTCGATTCGAAAGGTTCATTATTGGAAATAATATGCCAAAATGAGAGTTCACCCTTGCTCTAAAAACTTCGGTGGCTGCGGCTTTGCTGTTGTGCGGGGAACGGCAGTATTCCAACGTATTCACAGTATTCACTGCATATAGTGTACTACTAATAACTAAATTTACAAGAGAGCATACACTAATAGAATTAATATTAGCGATTACTAATTTACTAGACTAATTACTAATTCTACTAATATTATTACCTGGTTAATAGAACATAGTGCAACATGCCCCTGGTCATGTAGTGGCTTTATACCTAATCGTATTCATTGTTACTAGGGTCATCACCTACTGCGTGCTTGTTCTAGGCGCTGTTACTCGTGTAACCAGGTATGAATGATTCTGAGTCGGATGGGCTGCAGCTGCATGAACTCCCTTCTGTGACGGTTCCATCAAACCGTTCCAGTTCCAAAGACAATGGAGCCTCGCGTATGCCTAGTGAGAAATAGGGGAAAGTGACCTAATATGAGATACATTCCTAATATGAGATAGCCCTGTATTGCGTCTATGTGGAGCTGCTTCCGACCGGATTTGTTATGAACTAACTCCTAGAGTTGGCCTTGAGTGAGGGAGATGGGAACAAGCTAACCTCATCCATCGTGGGCATGTCAGTTACCAATATGGCCGCCACCTTCTAACTGAAAGGTTTTTTCTCCATCTTCTCAGGGACCTAGAGGCTGTCAGGTTAGTGTTTTTTACAATTCAACTAGGGGAAAATGTTCGTTATGAAATTTTTGCTTCAAATGTCTTATTTTTGCGTTGTTGATGAAGGTTGACCTAATATGAGACAGTCTCATAAATTTAGAACGCTTAGTAGGTATCTCATATTGGGCAACATATTGTCCGAACAGGTAAACACTGAATTTTCGGTAACTATTTTTATTCGAGCTTTTCAATGACAGGTAATGGAAATTTGAATACATATTTTTGAATAGGGGATTTAATGAACGAAATTATTAAAAAATCAAATTTCAGAATTGCATTTGAGTGGCCTTTAGCGCCTTCCAAAAAAAAGTATCTCATATTAGGTCACTTTCCCCTATATGCTTACTAACTAAATCCCTTTATTGACATCAATAGCGCCAGAGAGTGCCATAAATAATTTGACACATTGTACTAACAAATTCAACAAAACATTTGAGAATTTTGAAACCCTGAAAGTACAGTTCAAACAAGTATTCTCACTACTGGCACCAGGGGCGGACAACGTTCTCAAGTGTATTTTGAGGTATAGAGGGTTCGCCGTCCAGATCTCGAGGCGTTCAGATCCAAAATGTCGTCACTTTTTTTCCCCCAAAGGTTTTTCACGGTAAAACAGACTACCAGATCAATTCTCGCGGTTGTACGAGGAGGTATTCCCTGAAAGTTTCAAGTTGTTTGTCCCAAAAAAAAACTGTCTTTTCTTTTTCTTTTTTGGTGCCCTTGCTGGTGCAGTGGCGCCGCTGTCAACGCCAACGTGACAGTAACAAAATAAAAGAATAAAAAGAAAACCATACCACAGATCCAACGAGTAGGTATTCTATAAAAATGCCAAATCTAAGACTCGAAATTAATTTTTTTTTAAAGGATTTTGTGGCGCGGCTTCCTATCACCATCGTGACATCAAATTTCACACACCCAAATCTTGCTGTCCAAAGAGTATTCCTGATGGTGCTTTCGTGACACCAAAAATTTTGTTGATCCAATGAGACTAGTCTAATGATTACTTTTGTCTCTCAGAACTTCGAGTCGTAAGACCTGAGTTTTCTTTTTTTTTCCCAAATCCGTTGGCGTTTATTGACATCGGAAGCGACATGGCACTGAAAGTATTCACATTTGCACGTGCAAAAATGCGCCACGAGAATAACTCCTTGCAATTGTAATACGAGTAGGTATACTGGATAAAGTAAGAACGGTGAGATATCTTGGGGTTCACATCGATTATAAGCTTAAATGGGACGACCACAATAGGTTTATCATGAGCAAACTAAGGAAAATAGCTTTTGTTATGAATAAGCTTAAATTCTCGAAGGATAATACAAAAAAACTGTATACTATGCCATGGCACAGTCATCTTTACAATTTGCTATTCCAATATGGGGAGGAACATTTAAGTACGTCCTTGAACCACTATTTGTTTTGCAGAAGAAAGTTCTGAAAATAGGTTTCATTAAAAATCAAAGGTACCCAAAATACGACTTATTCAAAGAACTGTGTATTTTAAGTATTCAGCAGCTCTACACTTTCAGTTTGTGTAAATATATTTTGAAGAATAAAAATGAATTTTGGTATAATTTTAGATATATAAGAGGAAAGCCTTATAGGATGGAATTACCTAAAATAAGGAATACGTTTTGGGGGCGCAGTTCGAAATATAAAATGATAGTTGTATTCAACTTTTTATTCGAAATAATGCACCCACTGTTCACGAACGACAACCGTTACTCTATGAACAAATTAATCGATATTTTGAAGAAAAATATTATAACAAGGGACGAATTGATCACAGACTGTAATAAGACTCGATATCCTACATATGTACTAGTCTAAGTAAATTATAGAGACTTTCAAGATATTAATAGATCGGTTGAAGTTAATGTTCTATATCTAGAGTATGATTTGTAATGAAAGATATTGTAACTGTTATTATAAGGATAAGTTTTAGATCCAAAAGAGAAATTCGGCATTATACTTGGACTATATAGATTTCATGGGGTGTACCCATATCATCAGTTCACTCTTACGGAAGACACACCTTAAGACTTTATTTCACTGTAAGATTATTGCTCTGAAAGATATTGTAACGATAGGAGAATTTAAATTTAAAAAAAAAACGCTGCAAAGTCCTTGTCACATGGATTTATTATTCTACTAGCTGTGTACCCGCACTTCGCAACGGTAGAACAGACACCCCCTGTATCCCCCCCTCCTCAACTGATCAGAAACCTTCCCCAATGCCAACCCTAACTGCCTTTAACCCCCCCCCCCCCCCCCGTATCCTATGAACCCTCCCTACCTGGTTAGAAACATTCCTCAATGTTCACACAACAAATTCCCAAAGTTGCACTCCAATTGGTCAAGTAGTTTTGACATTTCTGTAGACCCCCCCCCCCCTCTCATAACCTGTACCCCCCTCCCACTAACATCCTGATTGAAGTACCACTTGAATGTACTCGTCGAGCTGAATCCAGAATCTAATTACAATCGGATTTACGTCCAACCGTTCAAAGTTATTATAAGCATAAACGTCCTCATAGAAGTGATTATAACACGTTTTTTAGTAGTATTTCATTCATAGCGTTTCAACGGATGGACAGATTCAAATGCGGATTTTTCATAAACCTTCCCAGATAAATTCTGCGTCAAATGGTACCAGCCGCAACTTTCTACCATCGGATTTACGTCCAACCGTTCAAAGTTATTATAAGCATAAACGTCCTCATTGAAGTGATTATAACACGTTTTTTAGTAGTATTTCATTCATAGCGTTTCAACGGTTGGACAGATTCAAATGCGGATTTTTCATAAACCTTCCCAGATAAATTCTGCGTCAAATGGTACCAGCCGCAACTTTCTACAATCGGATTTACGTCCAACCGTTCAAAGTTATTATAAGCATAAACGTCCTCATAGGAGTGATTATAAAACGTTTTTTAGTATTATTTCATTCATAGCGTTTCAACGGATGGACAGATTCAAATGCGGATTTTTCATAAACCTTCCCAGATAAATTCTGCGTCAAATGGTACCAGCCGCAACTTTCTACCATCGGATTTACGTCCAACCGTTCAAAGTTATTATAAGCATAAACGTCCTCATTGAAGTGATTATAACACGTTTTTTAGTAGTATTTCATTCATAGCGTTTCAACGGATGGACAGATTCAAATGCGGATTTTTCATAAACCTTCCCAGATAAATTCTGCGTCAAATGGTACCAGCCGCAACTTTCTACCATCGGATTTACGTCCAACCGTTCAAAGTTATTATAAGCATAAACGTCCTCATTGAAGTGATTATAACACGTTTTTTAGTAGTATTTCATTCATAGCGTTTCAACGGTTGGACAGATTCAAATGCGGATTTTTCATAAACCTTCCCAGATAAATTCTGCGTCAAATGGTACCAGCCGCAACTTTCTACAATCGGATTTACGTCCAACCGTTCAAAGTTATTATAAGCATAAACGTCCTCATAGGAGTGATTATAAAACGTTTTTTAGTATTATTTCATTCATAGCGTTTCAACGGATGGACAGATTCAAATGCGGATTTTTCATAAACCTTCCCAGATAAATTCTGCGTCAAATGGTACCAGCCGCAACTTTCTACCATCGGATTTACGTCCAACCGTTCAAAGTTATTATAAGCATAAACGTCCTCATTGAAGTGATTATAACACGTTTTTTAGTAGTATTTCATTCATAGCGTTTCAACGGATGGACAGATTCAAATGCCGATTTTTCATAAACCTTCCCAGATAAATTCTGCGTCAAATGGTACCAGCCGCAACTTTCTACAATCGGATTTACGTCCAACCGTTCAAAGTTATTATAAGCATAAACGTCCTCATAGGAGTGATTATAAAACGTTTTTTAGTATTATTTCATTCATAGCGTTTCAACGGATGGACAGATTCAAATGCGGATTTTTCATAAACCTTCCCAGATAAATTCTGCGTCAAATGGTACCAGCCGCAACTTTCTACAATCGGATTTACGTCCAACCGTTCAAAGTTATTATAAGCATAAACGTCCTCATAGGAGTGATTATAAAACGTTTTTTAGTATTATTTCATTCATAGCGTTTCAACGGATGGACAGATTCAAATGCGGATTTTTCATAAACCTTCCCAGATAAATTCTGCGTCAAATGGTACCAGCCGCAACTTTCTACCATCGGATTTACGTCCAACCGTTCAAAGTTATTATAAGCATAAACGTCCTCATTGAAGTGATTATAACACGTTTTTTAGTAGTATTTCATTCATAGCGTTTCAACGGATGGACAGATTCAAATGCGGATTTTTCATAAACCTTCCCAGATAAATTCTGCGTCAAATGGTACCAGCCGCAACTTTCTACAATCGGATTTACGTCCAACCGTTCAAAGTTATTATAAGCATAAACGTCCTCATTGAAGTGATTATAACACGTTTTTTAGTAGTATTTCATTCATAGCGTTTCAACGGATGGACAGATTCAAATGAGGATTTTTAATAAACCTTCCTAGATAAATTCTGCGTCAAATGGTACCAGCCGCAACTTTCTACGTTCAGCCGTTCTCAATTGATGCCGAGACAAACAAACAAACAGACACTGTTTTATTATATGTATAGATTATACTATTTGAACCGACGCGTGTTGCTGCGATTTAAATAAATGGAGCCAACGGTCATGTATTTTAATATGCCTGTATCCTCCCCTCCTCAACTGATCAGAAACCTTCCCCAATGCCAACCCTAACTGCCTTTAACCCCCCCCCCCCCCGTATCCTATGAACCCTCCCTACCTGGTTAGAAACATTCCTCAATGTTCACACAACAAATTCCCAAAGTTGCACTCCAATTGGTCAAGTAGTTTTGACATTTCTGTAGACCCCCCCCCCCTCTCATAACCTGTACCCCCCTCCCACTAACATCCTGATTGAAGTACCACTTGAATGTACTCGTCGAGCTGAATCCAGAATCTAATTACAATCGGATTTACGTCCAACCGTTCAAAGTTATTATAAGCATAAACGTCCTCATAGAAGTGATTATAACACGTTTTTTAGTAGTATTTCATTCATAGCGTTTCAACGGATGGACAGATTCAAATGCGGATTTTTCATAAACCTTCCCAGATAAATTCTGCGTCAAATGGTACCAGCCGCAACTTTCTACGTTCAGCCGTTCTCAATTGATGCCGAGACATTATAAGCATAAACGTCCTCATAGAAGTGATTATAACACGTTTTTTAGTAGTATTTCATTCATAGCGTTTCAACGGATGGACAGATTCAAATGCGGATTTTTAATAAACCTTCCCAGATAAATTCAGCGTCAGATGGTACCAGCCGCAACTTTCTACGTTCAGCTGTTCTCAATTGATGCCGAGACAAACAAACAAACAAACAAACAGACAGACACAGTTTTATTATATGTATAGATTGGACATACCTGCAGAAATGCTGGCTGTTCAGTTATTGTTTATTTCATGCGAAATAATTGAAATAGCTATTTCTGATTGTTTCCACCATTTTTGGCCCCTAAACACGAATTAGGTAAGCTCCTTTTTTAGCGAATTTTCGAAGAAAAGGAAGCTATTGTTCTCGGTCCAAAATTTTTAAAACTCGAATTTCCGAAAGATTTTTATACCAAAATCCGTTTCAGACCATCCTGAATTCCCTGCCGAAAGACACCGAAAATTATATGTATATATATATATATATATTTATATATTTATATATTTATATATTTATATATTTATATATATATTTATATATTTATATATGTATGTGTCATTCCAGACGATAACTCTCGAAAGAATTGAGATAAAAAGTTCAAATTTGCACGAAAAATCTGTCTTGGCAATCGACAGGCTAAGTTCGAAGATGGGCAGAATCAGGTCACTCTAAGGGGGAGTTTTGGGGAGTTTTAGGGGGGGAAAATTACCCATAAATTCCCAAAATGAAAAAGTCTGACAAGTGACACCTCATTTTAAAGGTTTTTGTACGCTGAACACGATGGTGAAATCAGAATTGCGATATCTCATTCCATTCTCAAACTGGAGCACTTTGAAGATGAAGGAACGTGGTTATTTCTTGAGATGTTCTTCCTGGTTCGTCTGCTCTAATCTGATAACGGAATGGGATATCGCAATTCTGACTTCACCATCGTGTTCAGCGTTGGAAAATCTACAAACCGAGGTGTTACTCGGCAAAAAATGGAACAAAAAATTTGTTACGTACCCAATACCTACTCTTCTGGTATTCAAAACATTTTTGATTTCCCCCTCCCCATCCTTCCACCCCAAATTTTACTTTGCGAAAAACTACTCCTGTTTTAATTTTTTATGGTATCAAGTTGGGAAAACATTGGCCGAAAATTAATTTTCAGAAAATTTTAGGCGGAGGAGGAAGATGCCGAAAACTTCGAAAATTCGCTCTTATAGCCATGCTGCATGACTGTGGTTTTTTAAAATTATCTTTGATGTACACCATGTACGATGTACATGGTGTACCATGTACATTGTAGTGCCATTCAATCATCTTGATCCACGTGTTGATACTACTTCCAGTGTTATTATACAAATTGATGGTGATTTCAGACGATTTCCCAGGTTTTTGAGTCCTAAAAAATCAATATTTTGGGAGCTGAACATTTGGTAGAACCTCGATTTTCCACTCTTTGGTCAAAATCGACTTCATATTCGGTCTTCTCGTCCCCCAAAACATGGAAAAAGATACCTCAAAAGCTCATGTTACTAAAACACAAAAAGTACCTATTTTTGTGCACATTTTCACCCATAACATCCCTGGGTATATTCCGATCGGGCTGAAAAGTTTCGGGACACAACTAGGGCCGAAATGAGCATGTATGCGAAAGAACGACTTTTTTAGATCAAAAATGAAGCCTGTACACGTGATACGGCGTACGGCGTACGGTGGACGGCGGACGGACATTGCATTTTTGGAATCTACGCACCTTGAAACGGAAAAGAAAAAATTTTGAGGGGGCGTTATAAAAATTTTTTGCTGAGCGATTACATGGGTGTATTATTCACAGAATAATAAACCAAAAGTCCACTTAAGTAAATCTTGGCAATTAAGCTTAAATATGAGAACCAGTGAGGAAGAGTAATGACTCATGTAAGCCAGCACAAGCTATGCTTAGGCTTACATTTTCCTTCGATATAAACTAGAACTACATAGGAGACTTTAGGTATCTCAAGACACTAATTTTATTTTGGTATTACTACGATACCTACTGTCTTGAAAATGAATTTGGACTCCTTGCAATTTTTCTTCGGAAATTCGCTAAAAGACAGTCGATGGAAAAGAAGAAGATACGTCAAAAAGATAAATAATACATAGGACAATGCTGCGGGACATGAGTGGTGGTTTGGTTGAGTGTGAGGGGGAGGGGGGGGGTCCTCAGGGATGTGAGGGATTTCGGTGGAATAGCGAGGGGCGACTGTCTCCCACGGTGCTGCTAATTGTGCTGGGGGATGCGACGGGGGTGCAAGAGGACAACATTGATTGGGGCCGAGTCCCTCGAGACGACTCCCCCGACAGTCACCAGCTCCATAGTTGGCTGAAGTCGCTTCTTCCCAAAGACGTGAGATGTAAGTTGTGTGAGGTGGTGGAGGAGGAGGCGGCCTGCCACTGCCTCACCTGCCTTGGCGCTGTCCGAGACGGTTTGTGGCAGGGATGTGTAACAGCGGGTTCACACGAGGAGATCGGTATGCGAGACACGTATGAGAGACTAAAAGTCTTCA
Source organism: Leptopterna dolabrata (assembly GCA_954871275.1). Taxonomy (NCBI): domain Eukaryota; kingdom Metazoa; phylum Arthropoda; class Insecta; order Hemiptera; family Miridae; genus Leptopterna; species Leptopterna dolabrata. Next base: position 26,156,442 of record OX940974.1, read on the forward strand.
AGCGACGTCACAAGGAGATTTCCCCCTTCCATTTCTTCCAAATCTCTCCTCTCAATTTTTCTTGCATTTTTTTGAGAGCCGTCAGCTGTTGTCGAACATTGTGTCCTGCGCATCATGTACGAAGAAGAAGCCTTGGATATCTACTATTATTTGCGTTATAAAGAACGGACGAAAAAAAAAACGCTGCAAAGTCCTTGTCACATGGATTTATTATTCTGTCGGACACACCTACCTACAGAGATGTTGGCTGTTTATTGTTTCTTTCGTATAAATAATTGAAATAGCTATTTCTGGTGGTTTCCACCAATTTTGGCCCCCAAAACACGAATAAGGTACGCTCCTTTTTTTTTAACAATTTAATCGTCTTGATCCACTTGTTGACACTTTTTCCAGTGTTTTTCTACAAATTGATGGTGACTTCAGACGATTTCCCAGGTTTTTGACTCATAAAAAAATCAATTTCGGGAGCTGAACATCTGGTAGAACCTCAATTTTCTACTCTTTGGTCAAAATCGACTTCATATTCGGTCTTCTCGTCCCCAAAAACATGGGAAATGATATCTCAGAAGCTCATGTTACTAACATGTTGCTAAAACGCAAAAAGTACCTATTTTTACACACATTTTCACTCATAACTCCCCTGGGTATATTCCGATCGGGCTGAAAAGTTTCGGGACACAACTAGGACCCAAATGGAGCATGTGTGCGAAAGAACGACTTTTTTTGACCGAAAATGAAGCCAGTACACGTGATACGGCGGACGGACATTGCATTTTTGGAATCTACGCCCCTTGAAACGGAAAAGACGGCGCGGCGGGGCGTTATAAAAATTTTTTGCTGAGCGAATACATAGGTGTATTATTCACGGTGTATTATAAACCAAAAGTACCTATTTTTATACACATTTTCACTCATAACACCCCTGGGTATATTCCGATCGGGCTGCAAAGTTTCGGGACACAACTTGGGCCCAAATGGAACATATGTGCGTAAGAACGACTTTTTTAGACCGAAAATGAAGCCTGTACACGTGATACGGCGGACGGACATTGCATTTTTGGAATCTACGCACCTTGAAACGGAAAAGAAAAAATTTTGAGGGGGTGTTATAAAATTTTTTTGCTGAGCGAATACATAGGTGTGTTATTCACAGAATAATAAACCAAAAAAGAATGAAAAGAAAAATAACTCAATGAAAATTTTCGCCTGCTCGGCTCCAACTCCGGAAGAAGACTGAGAAGATTATCGCCAACGTGCGGATGATGCAACGATCCATCAAGTAACATATTAAGCTTCCTTCATACGCGTCTCTCATACCGATCTCCACCGTGTGAACCCGGCCTAAGATGCGCTCAATTCCGGTAGTTAACTCCCACCAGTTCACTCGCTTCTGGGATGCGTTCTTTGGGACACGTTCACCCGTTCACCAGTTCAACCGAGTCCATCTAATTACCTCGCTGGTGTTTATAGGTTTGATTCAATCAAATAGGTGTATTTATAGCTCAATACAGTAAACTTTCGATTAACCAACGTCCGATTATCCAACAATTCGATTATCCATCACAAAATCGGCATTCGATTAACCACACATTTTCGTAGGAAATCGTTCCTTCCGATCGATTAACCAACCGTTGTGTACCTTACTCTTTGGGCTCGATATGTAAACAATATGAAAACACTTTCGCGTGATATCCACAATCCTCTGATTAGTCTCACTCGTCATTCGGTGCAGTCCACACACAAGTCTCTAGTGCCCCTGTATTTGTTTTTCACTGGAAATGGAGGGATGTCGTTGCGCTGGGAAGACATTCAAACCCAGAAAAAATCACTAATTTTTTCACAGACGAAAATCCCTGACCCCTGACTTTGACCCTGACTTCGGTTATGCACATATTTTTTGGTATCTTTTTTAAGTACATACATAAACTAACCTATCGATTATCCAACATACCTTGAGCCCCGACCATGATGGTTAATCGAAAGTTTACTGTATACATTTTCATTTTTTAACTATCTTAGGTAGGTACCTAACATAACATATTTTGCAGATTCTGCTCTGCAGACTAGAACGAAAATACGGAAATTTTTGAAAAGCTTCAAAGACTAGGCTGGTAGGTATACAATGCAAAATCATTAACTACCTATGCACTGGAAATTTACTACCTACCTTCATAATTAGAGTTCGGATCGATATGCAAAAAAAAGCGGAAATATGCAACAAAAGTTAGCAAAATATGCAAAAACATGCAAAAAATTCAAACTAATATGCAAGTTGAAATTTTGGTCCAATTTTTTCGGTTTTCAAGTTTTTATTGAGAATTCTAATACGGGAATGAGCAATGTAACCCCAAACTCTTAATCATTCATCTATATTTTATAAAATGACAGCAAATAAAACTGTACAATATTAAATAAAATTTACAGTGATTAAAATTTCAACGTGTAGGTGTAGGTACAGATTAACTTCCCGGACTATCAACACTTTTTCGAGGTTTTCGACTGTCAAATTCCTCCGTCAGTCTGATGGAGTCATTTTCAGCGCAAAAAAGGATCTTTCAACGTCGCAGCTGACAACAGGAAGGAATTTTAACTTGGCAATTACTCCAGGAGTGAGATATCCCGGAGAGATCGAAAGGGCAGTCATACAAAGGCACGTATAAGACCTTTCACATGACCGGAGATCGGAAATTTCAGTGTAGGTACGCAGATATTTCTTAGAAATATGCCATTTATATGCAAAACTCTGTAACATATGCAGATGCATATAATATGCAAAAAACAGCAAAATATGCACGAATATGCAATTTTAAATGTCCAAAACATCTCCAAATACCTTAATTCGGATAAGTATGACACTTTCTATTGAAAAAACCTGTTATGCAAAATCCGAACTCTATTCATAATACTTGTATTGGAGTTTTTAACTCTAATTTAAACTCCGCAATGTCGGCATTGTACCGTGGCTCCTCCTCCACAACATTAAAGTGAAACCACACCGCACTTTCGGTTTGTTATTCTGTGAATAATACAAGAATTCGGTTCGGGATTTTTTTTGAACACCCCCCCCTCAAAATGTTCTGTATTTCTTTTACGTTTCAGGGTGTGTAGATTCCAAAAATACAATGTCCGTACGCCCACCGCCTTGTCATCGATATCCTTAATTTTCGGTCTAAAAAAATTGTTCTTTTGTACGCAGGCTTCATTTGGGCCCTAGTTGTGTCTATGTAAGCTATATATTCGTGCAAGTCGGAAAAAATGTGTGTCCTCAAAAATGAAAATTTCCACTCGCCTTTTACGTTTCAGACATCGAGGGACATATTTGGTTCCGTTTCTGTGTGTCTGTCTGTCAATGGTCTGTTCCTTGTCCCGGCAAAACTATACGAAATAATGGTCGTATTGAGTTTAAATTCGGAGGGTTGATGCGGGTTTGGCTACAAATGATGCCATATCAAATTCATTAAAAAAGTATCTAACTTTAGTCTGCGCGTGCGCAAACGTGAAATCCTTGTAAAGGTCATAACTATAAGCCAAGAAATCGTTGAACAGAGCTGAAAGTTGGAGAGTAGATGCAGAATAATACCCTAATGGTTCAACATCGATATCATCAAGTTTGGACTGTAGCATTCGGATGCGCATGCGCAAACACGAAATGTGTGCCAGTTGTAACGCTCATAACTACCCGAAAAACTAGTCGTATTGAGTTGAAATTTGGAAGGTAGGCGCGGGTTGGAGCACAGATGGTCCCATATCAAATTCATTGAAAAAGTACGGTAACTTTCTTCTACGCATGCGCCAGCGTGAAATCCTCCTATAGCCCACAACTATCCTACTACAACTCCTGTTCCATCATATTATTTTGTCATTTTTAAACCTCTCAGTTTCAAATCCATGCGCGTCAATTTCGCCATCTATCCACCGAATATACCCACCAACTAATTGTATACGTCCATGTTACACCGTGTATACGTCCATATTGGAGAGGAAGCTATACTGCCTACCCGACCTGGCAGTGGTAGAGTAGGCAGTAACTTGCTCTAGGTTTTTAACGTTATTAAATTTATGTAGAACTTGACAATTTTTTGAGGCCACCCGGAGCATTGTACGTCCAGCCGTTCGTTAACAGTAAGGCCCTGAAGTCTGCATCGAAAAGCTTTATGAACATGATCGTGGATGAAACTGTATACATCCAGCCCAGATATAATTGCTAGGGAACACCTGATTATAATCACGCATGGATGTATGAAAACGAGTTGGCTGTTCCATGATATTATTTCATTTGAAAAACGCTGTAAATCCCTGCACAACGGTTTATTATTTTCTACAGAATACCCTTCTGTTACAGATCACAGGTATATATAACCCTTGATATAATATATGTACTATTCTGTACATATTATGTAGATCGCAGACCCTCCGTAGGTTAGTACCTAACCCCGTACTCGTTACTAGGTACCTATCTAAATCACGAGTTAAATGTTGCTAAAATAATTCTTTCGATGACAAACAGTAACTAAAACGGCAAAAAGAAACGCAAATAATGAAGTTCTGAAGGAAAATTGTTGTTGTGGAGTGAAATAGATGCCCTTTCTGCGTAGATCACTGTTTTCCGTGGTCAATACCTACCCTCTGGTTATGTATAATGAACCGTTGTTTAATAACTTGCCCATCAATAATACTTAAACGGTTGGTCATGTTGCAAAAGTACCGATCAACAAAATCCAGCCCCTTCTTGGTATATGAACCGTTGTGTAATAATTTACCGGTCTGTAATAATTTACCGTTGTGTAATAATTTGCCGTTGTGTAATAATTTACCATTGTGTAATAATTTACCTACGCCTCAATAATACTTCAACGTTTGTTCAAGTTTCACAAGTACCTATACCAACAAAATCCAATAGTCCATCACTTATCAAATTAAATAATATCGCAGAACAACCAACTCGACTTCATACAGCCATCCTTGATTATAATCAGGTGCTCCCTAGTGATGATATCCGGGCCGGATTTATACCGTTTGATTCACGATCGTGTTGACGAAGCTTTTATGTGCACATGAACGGCTGGACGTACAATGCTCCAGGTGGTCTCAAAAAACTGTTTAGCTCAAGACAAATTTAATAACGTGAAAAAACCATACCCTTCTATCGAAAGTTTTCGAGCTACGGCGTTCTGAAAATTTCAACCCTATTTTGAACCCCTTAGAGATGACTGACAGTAACGTCGAGCTTCGAGGACCAACTAGACCCCGAACGTAACCTATAACCCGAATTTCATCAATTTTTTTTCATGGTAACTAAGAAAAGTGCTAAGTACGGCGGACGGACAGAATTTTGATTTATTAGTTTCAATAATGAACCATTGGAATCGAGCATGAAAGAAAAATTCTTAGCCGCCCTCAAAATTTGATGGTTTACGTTTCAAGGTATGTAGAATCCAAAACTGCAATAAAAATATTTCTGTCTGTCCGCCGTACGCCGTACTGGCCACTTTTCTTAGTTACCATGAAACAAAATTGATGAAATTCGGGTTATAGGTTCCGTTCGGGGTCTAGTTGGTCCTCGAAGCTCGACGTTACTGTCAGTCATCTCTAAGGGGTTCAAAATAGGGTTGAAATTTTCAGAACGCCGTAGCTCGAAAACTTTCGATAGAAGGGTATGGTTTTTTTCACGTTATTAAATTTGTCTTGAGCTAAACAATTTTTTGAGACCACCCGGAGCATTGTACGTCCAGACGTTCGTGTGCACCAAAAAGCTTCGTCAACACGATCGTGAATCAAACGGTATAAATCTGGCCCGGGTATCATCACTAGGGAGCACCTGATTATAATCAAGGATGGCTGTATGAAGTCGAGTTGGTTGTTCTGCGATATTATTTCATTTGATAAGTGATGAACTATTGGATTTTGTTGGTAGGTACTTCTGAAACTTGAACAAACGTTGAAGTATTATTGATGGGTAAATTATTACACAATGGTAAATTATTACACAACGGTAAATTATTACACAACGGTAAATTATTACACAACGGCTCATCTACCCAGAAGGGGCTGGATTTTGTTGATAGGTACTTTTGCAACCACAGAAAACAAACAGTGGTCTACTGTGGTCTACGTAGAAGGGGCATTTATAGAGGTAAATAATAAACCGTTGTATAATAATTTGCTCCCCTCCCCCCACGCCGAAGATTTTTGTTGGAACAAGGTAAGGTGAAGGATGAACACACTCCGTAGAAAGGTGAACTATGTAGTTCGTGGTTTGTAATATGTGAACCAAGGGAGGAAACTTACGAGCGGGAAAGGGAAGAACGATGGGAGCCGCAAGGGGCAAGGGAAGAACGATACGAACTTAGAGGGTGAAGGGAGTTGTTGATGAACGGATGACCTGGTGGGACTGTGGAGTTGTGAATATTGAGGGAGGTAGGAACGCCCGTTCAGTGAGAACGTCAACTCTTTGGTCATCCGTTCAGTTTGGATACGTTCATTTGGAAGAGCCGTTCAGTTCGGTTCCGTTCAGTGCTGAACGCCACATCACTGTTCTGTAGTAGTACCGGGGAGCTTGTAGATGTCTTCAACGTCTTTGGTTTGCACCTGCAAACCCCCTGAAGCGCAAAGGGCCCACAAAGCAGCTGAAAAGTTGCAGCTTTGCAGGTTGACCATATGAGCACAACAACTTTAGCAAAAATTGCAGAAAATCTGCAAAATTGCTGGTGGTGGGGGATCACCCCAAAACGGTATGGAATGGCCATTCGAGACAAACAATTATTTTAAATAATAGAAAGTTTGAGGGCAAACCAGTGTTCAAGTTTGGGAAACAAACCGTGGAAGATGCTTGACAGTTTTGGTGGAAGGTGTGCTACTCGTTATTCCTTATTTGGAGAGTACCGCCGACGGGCCACTATTCGTAAGTGCATATTTAATTTTGGTTTGTCTTATCGTAGTAAGTATGTTCAGCTCCGAGAGAAAGCAAGAAAGAGGAAAAGTTTGGAGTTGTCACTCGACTGTTGGAAAAGGAGACTTTAATTAATTAAAAACCACCTCACGCTGAGCTGATGTTCCCGTCTCGCGTAAACACCATAGCTATGATTGCGTTACCTTTTAATACTTGACCGTAATAGTCGTGGATTTTTTTGTGTGGGGGTAACATAGTTAAACAGTCGAGGAAAATACTTGTTTTCCCGCGGTGAAAATGATCAACTTGGACTAGAAGGAGAGACGAAGGAAAATTATGTAAGTCAGGGAAAGTTTTGTGCTGACCGTTTGAACTCCTTGAGAAGCATTCTTCACATTTAGTAGAGAGTTTTGGGTAGAGCGCCGCCTCTACTAGCTTTGTGATAACTTTCGGGAGGTAAAGAAGGTTTGTCCTCAAAAATCAATATTTCCACTTGCGTTAGTCCTCTCTGAACAAACTCGTTTCCGCGTTTGTCCGTCTGTATTACGCACTTCCTTGTAACGTACACATCTAGAGGAAAGAGTGGTAATAAGCTGAAAGTTGGAAGGGAGGTGCGGATTGGGCCCTAAATGGATGTAAATGAAATTGAGTAAAAAAAAATTGATTGGCGCAGAAATAGTTTGGGAATTGGAATAGTTCCTGTTTTGAATGTCCTGGATAATTGTCGTCAGTTGGTCAAATTACCGTCTTCCTGTTTGGTTAGCTTCTCTTAACTTATTTCAATTTTGGCCGATTTTATGTTTGAAGAAGTCCATTTTTATCCTCTTAGTGCATTTCTGCCTCGAATCACCATCAACAAACAACAAACAACAAACTTTAGTACCTATCAAGAAGTTGTTAATAAAGTATCTATTGACAACGTCCAAAATAAGCATATTCCTTCCAGTGACATAATATCGCGGTACAACAAACACGATTTCATAAAGCCATGTGTTGTCTTTATAGTTTTGGTTTATTATTCTGTGAATACTACACCTACCTACGTATTCACTCAGCAAAAACAGTTTTCATCACCCTCTCAAAATTGTTTATTTTACGTTTCAAGGTGCGTAGATTCCAAAAATGCAATATCCGTCCGCCGTATCATCCATATCTACCTTTATTTTCGGTCTAAAAAATACGTTCATTGATGAATTTTAAAATGTATTCATTAACATATGTGCGAATTCGCACACAGGCTTCATTTGGGCCCTAATTGTGTCCCGAAACTTTGCAGCCCTATCGGAATATACTCAAAGGTATTGTGTGTGCGGCGCGGTAAGTACAAATTTATTAAGAAGGACCAGCTGCCCCTAATAGCAAAATACAGGGAAAATATAGGTAATAATCAAAATAAATATTATGCTCACCTTTTCTGTGGTATAGTGTTATTATGCGACTTGTCTAAATACCTGTTTATGGTAGGGTGGTAGGTAGGAATAGAAAAGGAAATTAGAGGATTTCCCTACCTATTTCCCGGCACACGTGGTATGAAAATGTACGATTTTTTTCTTCGATAGGCGAGGGTTCACAGCGGGATGGTAATCGGAATTCACTCGCGGTGCGTACTGAATTTTACACTTAATGCGGGTTGAAACTGCGGTTTTGCGGGAATATAAAAGCGGAAATATAGCGTTATCGTCTGAACTTGACGGTAATAACGATAGATGCGGAGTGACTAGACGAGGAGTGGGTGGGAATGAACGAAGGAGGCTCGAGCTGAAAGGCGATCAGCGATAACTGATGTAAACAGAACTATCTTTTACCAAGCAACGAATAATATCACCACTTCGTTCACCCAGGTATTGTGAAAAATTGGCGTTAAAATAGGGTTTTTCGGTGTTTTAGTAAAATGAGCTTGTGAGGTATCGTTGTCCATGTTTTTGAGTTGATCTGAGAATTTGTTGAGACCACCCGGAGCATCCAGCCGTTCGTTTGCACCGACAAGCTTCGTCAACGTGATCGCGAATGAAACAGTACATCCAGCCCAGATATCAGCTAAGGGACACAACATGATTATAATCACGCATGGCTGTATGAAATCAAGTTTTTGTTCCGAGATATTATTTAATATAATGATGATTGTTTTGGATTTTGTTGGTAGGTACTTCTGTAACTTGAACAAACTTCATGAATAACAAAAAATAATTAATGAAATAATTCTTGATTCCACCACATATTTATGAAGTGTGATTGCCCGGCTATCTCCATTACAGGATTCAAGGCTTTGCTGACGGAAGCACGAGGGTAGGTATATTGACCACAGAAAACGCAGAAGGGGTTTCAATACAGGAAAATAATAAACCGTTGTGTAATAGTTTGCAGCGTTTTTTCGAACTGCCCGATTTCTATTAGCTTCTCTACTTTTATGTTGAAATTTTCTCGAAGAACAGACCCGATTTTTGTTTGTTTTATTGTTCTCCCGGAATTCACCACGTTGAGAGCGTAGAGGTAAGGAGAAGGGTGAGTTGGTGATAAGGAGGTGAGGTTTGAAAGAGAAGGCTCTGGTTCGAGAGAAATTGGATATGAATGTCGAGCTGGGCAATCCGGGCGCCTTATGAAGGCGCCTCTAACCTACCCCGGTCCACCGGAATGGCCGTTGGGAGCCACTTGAGAGAGAGCTACCTGGGACTCGTCCCTCACACCGCGCATCTCGACTTCTCCGTAGTTTTATTGGTAACAATCTTAACTTATTTACAGGAGTGGTATATTATAAGGGTACCACGACATGCTTTTCCCTCCTCAAAACATTGAAAATTGTCTAAAAACTGTAAAAACGAAAACAGAAGGCCTCGGCCACTTCTGAGGGTCCGAGCCTAATCAGCAGAGCCCTTGAAATGCCATATTGCCATGGCGCCATACAAAAATGCCATATTCTGCAGATTTTTTTGTAAAATGCCATATTCGGCCGATTTTGGGGAAAATGCCATGTTTGTGCCATGTTTTGCCTTTTTTTCGCCAAAATCCTTCAAAAAAATTTAAAAAAAAAATTTTGAAGTGCAAATTTCCGAATGACGAGGTTTCTCGAACCCTGAGGCCATTAGTGTTGAGGGATTACTAATGTCTCAAACCCTTTCGGAATGGGGTGCTTCCATGGGTCGCCACTCTGTCTGGTGAGGAAGCCACTCTGAAGGAAGGCTGGGAACCTGCTGATTTCCTCTGTATGAAATACGCCCCGGCAACATCAGCTGATGTGGAGAGGACTTTCTCAAAAATGAAATACCTTCTAAGTGATCGACGGCTGGGATTTTCGATGGAAAGCGTTGCAGCACACCTGATGTTGTTATTTAATAATAATAATAATAATAATAGCCTGGCGAGGGAGTTTTTGGTGGAGGCTATTATTCCCGACCACTGAGCCCTCCACATGCACTTGCGGGTGGGAATAGGCCCTTGGGCCTCCCCACTCGCGTCACCCCGTGGCACTTTTTACCCCCACGGGTGATGACCACCCAAATAATAATAATAATAATAATAAATTATTTGTATAAAGCTTTGTATATAAAATATATTATTTAGCATAAGTAACTTGTATGCTGTGATATTATCGTCTCAGAAAAGCTGGTGTGGTCGGAGAGGGTTGAAAAATAAGTGCCATATTGAGAGAAATAAGTGCCATATTTGGGCCAAAATAAGTGCCATATTGCCATATTTTTAGGGCCCTATTTCACAAAAATAAGTGCCATATTGTGAAGGGCTCTGCTAATCAGTGACACAAACGGAATACAAAGGTAACTGAACGCACTTTTCTTCAGTGCACCTGGTCATCGCATTTCTTCCCATCAGAACGTAGGTAATCATAGTAGAGCTCGGATTCTGCATTTCTTCTTTTATTTTTGTTCAAAGTAATTTCTCTCAACGAATTACGATGTTTGGATTTTAGTAGGCTACTTTAAAATCACCTTTAAAACGCATATTTTTGAATATTTCGAGCATTTGTGCATATTCCCGGGGCAAGTGCACGTAATTGCGTATTTTCGTTTTTTTCAAATATATTCTAGTTCTTGAAAGAAAATGTCCACACTTCTATTTTCATGGTATTCAAAACCTTTTGAGTACACGAGGTCAGTCACAGGCTAAACGCTAAAGGCATAGCAGGTACTTACTGGTTGACACCCTACGCACAACGATTGGCATTTGCATAGCGCATTTCCGAGGGTGGGAGGGGGGGGGGGGAGGCTCCAGATTTCATTGAAAAGCTGGAGGCTGCAGCCCTCTTCGAGGGGCTAAAGGAGAAGAGTAAGGATTGGCCGATCCGATTTTCCCCATTTTCAACCGCGCTAAACACGAATCCATTGAAAAAAATCCAAATTTCAGCTCCTGCAGGTTGTGTGTTTCCTCGAACTGCCATAACTCATGACTCAATGGTCCGAATGGGCTCAAATTTTGTTGTTGGTTCTGGATTATGTCCTAGTTGGTCCCTTATAATTATATTTTGTTGCATTCGGATCAGTAGTAGGGACTGCACATGCGCAAACATTTAAAAAATCTGAACTTACATAACTTACGATCCAATAGTCTAAATCTGCTCAAATTTTGATGGTAGTTCGTGGTTAGGTCGTCGTTAGTCCCTATGAATTCTTTTGCATTCGGATCGGTAGTAGACACTGCGCATGCGCAAACGTGAAAAACTTCGAACCCACAGCTCACTACCCAATGGTCCAAATCGGCTCAAATTTTGGTGGTAGTTGAAGGTTAGGTTCTACTTGATCCCGTATGAATTTCGTCGTATTCGTGTCAGTAGTAGCGACAGCACATGCGCAAACGTGAAAAACCGTTGAACCGCCATAACCCACAACCCAATGGTTCAAACGAACCATCTTTCTTTAATCTCGTCCAATAGTCTGTAGTGCCCCATATATTTAGATCATTGTTCAAACCTTCTACGGGGAATGTCGCTTCTTAGTTTCCCCAGTGCCCTGGATTGTTAATTGACAAAATCCTTTCTGTCGAAATATCCTGGAAAATTTCCTACAAAATACTACCTATTACGAACACGGACAACTAATTCCACCGATATTACCAAGGCCGAGCCATTTAATTCATGGACTACTCTAGACCATATGTGTTTTTATCTTTGCTTTATATCCTTTCGGTCGTATTTAACGTTATTATTTTAACTTACCCAAAGATGTCTGTCATTGTCTATGTCAAATACGTCTTATTGGATGTCTGTCAATCGATAGTAACCTCCTTTATGTTAGCCGTGCTTTATTATAAAAGTTCAAATCATGCAGCATGGCTAAAAGACCGAATTTTTAAAGAAATGTTCGTGCTATTGTGTAAAAAGTTGATATAGCGAGAAAACATACTACTTTTCGTAACATTATAAATATATTTTTTTGTGATTTTAGCCATGTTTACCGATTTTTACCCTTATAAAGTCAAATTTGACCCACTCTTTTCTGAGAAAAATATTTTTATCATCGAAATAGTCCCTCCATCATGATTCACCATCCCACACCACGTCAGGTGAATTATTATTGATTTTAGCCCTTCATACCTATTTTTGATCCTCCAAAAATCCAAATTTGACTCCTATTCTGTATGAAAACAAGTAAAATTGTAGTTTTCTGTCATTACTCACCCTTCCGTACCACGTTTAGTGATTCTGTATTAATTGCTCGCAGTTTTAACCGTTTTTACAGATTTTTGACCTCCTAAAAATTCAAATTTGACCCCTTTGGAATTTTCCAAAATCGCTCATTTTCGAATTCATAATTTTGTTTGGCAATAGGAACGTTTTGGCGAAATTTGAACTTTTATCATGTACCCAAGGACAGATATCGTCTGGAGTGACACATAAATAAATAAATAAATAAATAAAAGGATATATACAGTAGATAATCGTTTACAACGTACGCGAAGGGACAGCAGGTTTTTGTACGTTGTAACCGATGTCCGTTGTATCCAACACATCGCTTACAATGTACGTGTGCGCTGCATCCGATATGTAGCTGTCAGTTTACCACGTGCTGTACACTATATCCTTGTAACCATCAAATTTGAATGTTATTTACTCTATATAATTATGTAAAGAATAAGCCAAACAAAAATGTGGAATTGAAACAATAATTATTTTACTGTAGCTGCACACTTCCCTATACACATTCTTTATTTATATTATTTTTTCATTAATTTCGGTTTCGATGATAACGAGTCGCCACCTTCAGCACGGCAAACAATACAGAATTGCTCCTCGATTGAGAATTGTTGGTCCATCCCAGCTTCAAGAAACAGATGAATACTAAGTTCTTTGCGGTAGATGATCCACAACATTCAGTTCAGCTGAACACATATAAATTGGTATTATAGATTTAGAGATAGAATACTCGTTGCAGATTAGAGGTGACTAACCTAAACCAAGAGCCAGAACTTGCGCGCGTTGTACGGTGTAGCCGATATTTCGGCCCCAACGGGACCCAGGAAAGTGTTGTACGTTGTATCCGGTGACGTAAACGATGTTATATATATATAATAAAACAGTGTCTGTTTCTTTGTTTGTCTCGGCATCAATTGAGAACGGCTGAACGTAGAAAGTTGCGGCTGGTACCATTTGACGCAGAATTTGTCTGGGAAGGTTTATGAAAAATCCGCATTTGAATCTGTCCATCCGTTGAAACGCTATGAATGAAATACTACTAAAAAACGTGTTATAATCACTTCTATGAGGACGTTTATGCTTATAATAACTTTGAACGGTTGGACGTAAATCCGATTGTAATTAGATTCTGGATTCAGCTCGACGAGTACATTCAAGTGGTACTTCAATCAGGATGTTAGTGGGAGGGGGGTACAGGTTATGAGAGGGGGGGGGGGGGTCTACAGAAATTTCAAAACTACTTGACCAATTGGAGTGCAACTTTGGGAATTTGTTGTGTGAACATTGAGGAATGTTTCTAACCAGGTAGGGAGGGTTCATAGGATACGGGGGGGGGGGGGGGGTTAAAGGCAGTTAGGGTTGGCATTGGGGAAGGTTTCTGATCAGTTGAGGAGGGGGGATACAGGGGGTTATTGCAAAAGCAATTTTTAACTCTATATTTCTTACTATAAGAAATAATTACTTATTCTTTGGATCTCGTGCAAACAACTAAACTTTTATTGAAATTAAAATCGTTAGGTTCGTAAATACATATGTTTTTTAGCTCTAATAATTTTTGTTACCAAATTTTAAGTATGTGCTGTTGAAGGTAAGAAATTTAGACTGCCGAAAATAAAAATTGATTAAATAATTTCGCATTTGCGACATTCCCGAGGCAAAGAACTCAAATATCTTGGCGAGTGTCCTCATTCTGGACTTCCAGGGGGTACAAGCGCGTGATTGGCCTCCGAATCTTCTGACCGTTTGTCAATCTAAGCAGGGCATTCCGAGTTCGACCATCCTTGCTTGGCATCAGATTGGTGATCCTTGCCAGTCGCCAGGTCCCTCTAGGAGTGTCAGAGCCAATTTGTACGATGTCTCCGACGTTGGCGGCTCTCTTCACAGTACCTTTGGACTGAGGTATTCTTCGGTCGTTTCTCTCCCTCAGATTCAGAAGATACTCCCTCTTCCACGTATTCCAGAAGGTATTTAGGTAATTTAGTCCCTTCTTCCATGTTTGAAGAAGATGAACACGAGGACTGTTGGTTAGTTCTGCAGTCAACTCAATGTCTACCTTGTTGAGTTCTCCTGAATTCTCCCGTATGTTCAGAAAGTGTGCTGGAGTTAAGATGTCATTGTCATTGATGTCATCTCCTACCGTCACCAAAGGACGCGAATTCAAGATTGCTTCTGTTTCGGCAACTAAGGTGACCAACTGTGTAAGAGAGAGAGTTGCACGGCATATTGCCTTTCTCAAGCATTTCTTGACTGAAGCGACGAGCCTTTCATAAAATCCTCCTTGCCACGGAGATAGTTCAGGTATGAATTGCCATTCGATCTCTGGGGCGATTACACTTATCACGGCTTGCACTAATTTGAAGTGGGTGGCATTATCAGTTATCAAATGTTTTGGGCTTCCCCTTCGAGCAACAAATCTCCTAAGAGCCATCATAAATTCAGTGGCAGTCAAATTGTTCACCACTTCCAGATGTAAAGCTCGGGTGGAAAGACAGGTGAAGAGGCAGATCCATACCTTCTCCTTTTTTACCTGCTTATCTTGCGCAACTTTCACGAAGAGTGGTCCCAAATAATCGGCTCCTGTGTGCGCAAACGCAAATGAGCGGGTTACCCGCGACAAAGGAAGGGGTGGCATATTTGGGTATTCGTATGCTCCTCCATCCCATTTCTTGCAGATCAAACATTTCTGCAAAACGGATTTCACTGCACTTCGGCCTCTGATAATCCAATAGGATCGACGTAATTCAGCGAGGGTGTGTGAAACTCCCGCATGTCCACAAATTTTATGAATTTCCATAACAACCAATTCAGTAAAAAGGTCTTTTCGAGGTAGTAGGACCGGAAAGTTTTCGTCAAATTTTAATTCAGGACTATTGACTCGCCCTTTGCAGCGAATAACATTTTCCGAATCAAACCACAAACCCAATTTCATTTGGAGACTAGAAGGCTTGGAATTCCTCATATCTTGGACAACTTGATGGAAGTGGTTGATCTGGACGGATTTGCACCATATTATTCGAGCTTTCTTAATTTCGGACGAAATAACAAATCTTCCTTTGATCGTAAAATCGAATTGTTTCTTTACAAATTGCAGTGCTCTCATCCCAATTAGTACCCCACACAATTCCAACCGAGGAATTGTAAATTTCGGTGGTGCGAGTCTCAGCTTGGCAAACATAAGATAAGAACAAATGTCATTCTCATTGGGAAATCTCAAATACACTGAACAGGCAAATGCTTGTTGAGAAGCATCTGTAAAACAGTGCAATTCTGCGTCATTAGTAGGGCGACCCACATATCTAGGTATTTCTATGCTGCTTAGCTTATTCAGTGAAAGCTGAAGAGAATGCCAGTTGTTTATGTCTTCCTGATTCAAAGGATCATCCCATTCATATTTCAATTCCCATAAACGTCTCACGAACCGTTTTGCAGGCAAAATCACAGGACTCAAAAGGCCCATAGGATCGTAGCAAGAACTAACCATACTAGTGACTTGGCGTTTAGTGACTTGCTCCCATTTTCCAGGTTGTTTAATGTTGATGTGCATGATATCTCGACGTACATTCCAAGTGATCCCCAAAATTTTGATGATTTTCTCGGGTACCTGGCTGTTTTCAATTTTATCTAATTCCAAATTCAAAGAAGGCTCGTTAGTGTACCATTCTCTCAAATTCATTCCGGCAAGTTTCATTATTGATTTTGATTCTTGATAAATTGACAAACATTCTTTCTTTTCGTGACATCCAACGACTAGATTATCCATATAGAAGTTATTGTTAAGTTTTTCGGCTATTTTTGATTGATATTGGTTTAGATGGTGTTTGATTACTGCGCTCATCAAAAAAGGACTAGAAATCACCCCGAATAGGACCCTCTGAAACCGAAAAGTCTGAATATTGGAGTCAGTCAAGGGCTTGGTAATATCCTTCAACCAAATGAACCTTGTGACATCCCTATCTCTAGGGTGCAATCCGACTTGAAGAAAAGCCTTTTCGACATCTGCAGTCAAAATGTACTTGTAAGTGCGGAATCTGAGGAGAATTCCTACCAAATCCTCTAGCAAAACTTTTCCTCTATATAGGGACTCGTTCAGACTTTTCTCACTCCGTCTAGTTTTTGCTGATCCGTCAAATACGACGCGAATCTTGGTTGTAGTTTTTTGAGGCGTTATAACAGGGTGATGGGGTAAGTAATGAACTACTGAATTTTGAAAAGTTGAATCAATCTTCTCTATTATTTCATTCTTCAATTGTTCTTGAAAAATGGCATCATATTTTTCCATAATTTGAGTGTTTTGGATTCGATTCACCAACGATTTTAATCTACCCATGGCTAAACTCCAACCTGATGACAAATTCGGGGGTGGATATGTCCTCCAAGGCCAAGAAACTACATAACGACCCTTTTCATACGTTATGTTGTCATAAAAGTTTTGAACGGCCAGATCATCTTCGTTATCGTAAGGATCTTCTCTAATTCCTATCGTGTCGAGTGACCACATATTTCTAATTTCATCCCGACACTCAGAATCATCAAGGGGCAATTTGTCTGGTTCTAGCCATTGGATGCTATTCGAGTAAGACGGGGTTTTGCAATTGACTGAATACGTTAGGAAGCACAACGTCTCGTCACATACGGATTGTCGCTGGTATCTTCCGGTGAGAACATTACCAAATTTTGTGTCTAATATGTACAATCCGGGTTTTATCATTTTCCGTTCTCCTACAACGTCTTCGTAATAATCATTTCCTATAAGCATTTCAATAGGCTTTTCAGTGTCTTGATCGGATATCTTACAGTAGTTGACCCCTAATAAATCTTGGAGCTTTCCCTTGGAAATTCCTACTGCATTGAAAAGCTTTCCAGATATTTGGGGTACCACGCTCACAGTAATCTTGGTAACGTTTCCATCGTTGAATATCATACCCAATTCTGCTATTGATACTGGAAGTTGCGTAGGCATTGTCTTCCCAAACACATATACTGATAAAATTTCTCTTCCTAGTAATTTTAATTTTAGTCGTTTACGTACGCTCTCGGTTATATAGCTACGATAGCTACCTGAATCAAGTAGGGCTCTAACTCTTACTGAGCGTGTACATCCTTCATCTGGGTTGTAGAGGCCAGCTGACAGAGTTTTCATCAGGACGTTTTCGGTCCCTGCTAGTAATCCAGCTTCCTCGCTGCTCCTCTCCTGCTCGTGCTGCTTCTTCTCATCATCCCTAAAAAGAGTTGGGCAGAGACTCCGATGGTGCATCATCTTCTTTTTGCAGTGGAAGCAAGGCTTGTTTTGTCGGCAGTCCTTCGATTTGTGACTCTTTCCGAAGCAAACACGACAGCAATTCTTGACTTCATTTGTCCTTTCTTCGAGGGTTTTGAATTTGCAGCATTCATCGCTGTAATGGCCTTCTCTGCAATAAAAACACCTTTTCTTCTTGTAAGAACTCTCCGAGCCTATGAGTGCATGAGTGGTGGTAGTTGGATCGTTCTTACGACTTGTGTTCTCTCGTGGACTTGTGTATACTCTCTCCAAGGCGGTAATGTGATTATTTATTATTCCCAAAATTCCTTCTACATTCAACTCCCCTTTTAGTCTTTTCTTCTCAATTTTCATCTGGATGTCTGGTGGAAATTTCGAAAGGATGGTTGTTATGAAATATTTTTGTTGTATGTCTTCTCCTAAATTTTGCAAAGACCTTAAATGTTTCTCTATGCTGTCGTATGTTGTTCTAAGGCTTGTCGAGTATCGTGTGGCTTTCGGTAGGGACTGAAGTTCTTGATAATGGGACGTCACCAGAACTTGAGTGTCTCCAAATCTGTTTTTTAACTTGTTCACCACCGTTTGATAATTTTCGCCGGTCAAAGCATACCCTGCCACACAATCCTTGGCCTTCCCAGAGAGATAGGTGGATAAATAATTGATTTTTTCAGCCGGTGTAAAATGAGGATTCTTGTCAATGTTTGCTTCGAAAATTTGCCAGAATTCAGTAAATTTGAAAAGGTTTCCGTCAAACTTCTCTATCTTGATTTTAGGTAAGTTAGTTGATGAATGGGGAGCGTGAAGGGTTGGAATCGAAATCTGCGAATTTGGATCACTTTGAATCTTTACATCAATTTGTGCCTGGAACATTTCGGTGTCCATGAGAAGATTGTGGCAATTAGTTCTTTCTCTATTGATAGCAGCCCGACTATTTCGGCTACTGCTACTTTCCGCTTGATCTATAGCTCTTACTAAAACTTGCTTTAGCCGCTCAACTTGCTGGGCATATAATTTCAGGTGTTGTAGGTCTGGAATGTTATCTTCGTCTGCCAGCTCATTCTCCTTTTCGCGAACGAATTCCGAAAGTCTTCCCTTTGCTACGAGTAACAGGTCCTCGTTGTTATTACTCATATTCTCAATTTGTTGCACGTGAACCACGCTCTGCTACCAATTATTGCAAAAGCAATTTTTAACTCTATATTTCTTACTATAAGAAATAATTACTTATTCTTTGGATCTCGTGCAAACAACTAAACTTTTATTGAAATTAAAATCGTTAGGTTCGTAAATACATATGTTTTTTAGCTCTAATAATTTTTGTTACCAAATTTTAAGTATGTGCTGTTGAAGGTAAGAAATTTAGACTGCCGAAAATAAAAATTGATTAAATAATTTCGCATTTGCGACAGGGGTGTCTGTTCTACCGTTGCGAAGCGCGGGTACACAGCTAGTATATATATATATTTAAATCTAGGGATGAATTCAGGGTGCTCTGAAACGGATTTGCCCTAAAAAAACCGCTGCAGTCCTTGTCGCACAGGTTTATTATTCTACTGGACATACCTACAGAAATGCTGGCTCTTCATTTATTGTTGCTTTCATGTAAAATAATTGAAATAGCTATTTCTGGTGGTTTCCACCAATTTTGGCCCCCAAAACTTGAATTAGGTAGGTACGCTCCTTTTTTTTTTTTTTTTTTTTTCTTCAAATTATCTTTGATCATTGTTAGTGCCATTTCATCGTCTTGATCCACGTGTTGACACTTTTATTACTATTATTCTACAAATTGATGGTAATTTCAGACGATTTCGCAGGTTTTTGACTCATAAAAAATCAATTTTGGGAGATGAACATCTGGTAGAACCTCAATTTTCTATTCCTTGGTCAAAATCGACTTCATATTCGGTCTTCTCGTCCCCAAAAACATGGAAAACGATACCTCAAAAGCTCATTTTACTAACATGTTGCTAAAACGCAAAAACGCTGCAAAGTCCTTGTCACATGGGTTTATTATTCTATTGGACATACCTGCAGAAATGTTGGCTGTTCATTTATTGTTTCTTTCATGTGAAATAATTGAAATAGCTATTTCTGATGGTTTCAACCAATTCTGGCCCCCAAAACAGGAATTAGTTACGCTCCTTTTCTTTTTTTCTTTTTTTTTTTTCAAATTATCTTCGATCATTGGTAGTGCGTGCCGTTTAATCTTCTTGATCCACATGTTCATATTTTTTCTAGTGTTATTATACAAATTTATGGTGATTTCAGACGATTTTCAAGGTTTCAGACTGATGAAAAATCAATTTTGGGAGCTGAACATTCGGCAGAACCTCGATTTTCCACTTTTTGGTTGAAATCGACTTTCATATTCGGTCTTCTCGTCCAAAAAAACATGGAAAACGGTATCTCAAAAGCTCATGATACTAACGTGTTACTAAAACACAAAAAGTACCTATTTTTACACACATTTTCACTCATAACACCCCTGGGTATATTCCGATCGGGCTGAAAAGTTTCGGGACACAACTAGGGCCCAAATGGAGCATGTGTGCTAAAGAACGAGTTTTTTAGACCGAAAATGAAGCCAGTACACGTGATACGGCGGACGGCGGATGGCGTACGGCGGACGGACATTGCATTTTTGGAATCTATGCACCTTGAAACGTAAAAGAAAAAAGTTTGAGGGGGTGTTATAAAATTTTTTTGCTGAGCGAATACATAGGTGTATTATTCACTGAATGATAAACCAAAATTCATTTTCTGAAACTTTTTGACTCATTGCAATAGCTTCATTTTCTTTGATGATTCGCTAAATGATTGTGGAACACAAGCGTTTACAAAGCATTTTGGATCCACGTAGGGCATAGTGACGTCACGGCCTCGTCAAGCGAAAACCGACACGTTTTTCAGCCGAGCTAACTTTAAAATTGTGTTAAAATTCAAGGAGTCGTTGTAAAAACTTCCCAGTTGGATTTTTTGGCTCAGAGGAAGACAAGGAATAGAAGAAAAAATTATTCCAGTGTATCATCTGACGCTTGGATGTTCCTCGTTGGGGCAAAGGCCGCAGGTTGCCGACCCCAGCTCTGTCGGACGGCCTCGTCTGGGAGGAAGCAAAGTGCACAGGAAAAAGCGGTTTGATTATGGAAGGGGGTCCCGCACCGCCTCGACACCGAGTTAAAGTTATCATTGGGTAAGGAAACAAAAATCACGAGTCCGCAAGTAGAAGGCTCCGGAGAAGGCGGTAAAAATCTTTATTTGGGGGTAGGGGACGAGTCCGTGGAGTGGGGGACCAATGGGAGGCTCCGCGGAGCGCAACATCCCCCGAGCCCCGCCCACAAACGCCCACTTGACTCTTTTCTATAAAGCTGTTATTGAATTAGAGGCTATCATTTGATTTCCACACAACGGTCTGGAAGGAACGGTTTAATATTTCTAATTTGGGCCCGGGGTTATCGGTGGAAGTGTTTTCGAGTGTTACAAATGGACTATTCGTATCTGAACCAGGCAGCCGCAGCGGCGGCCGCCGCCGGTTTCGACGGCTCGTCCTGCAGCCTCGGCGGAGGCGGGAACGCGGGTCCGATGGACGGCGGTTTGGGTCCTTGTTCGTACCCGGACATTTCATCTTGTTCGTATCGCTACGGGATGACGAGAACGGGCTACGGTCATTCCGCTCCGTCCGGGCTCGGAACGTCCGGGCAATGTCCGCCCGTCATGCCCAGATCCCACCAGGATCACAGACCGACACCTATCTTCCCTCCAGCTATGAACCTACAAGGTACATCATCATAATACAATCGTAATATTTACAGTTCGACTGGATAACCTCGTTGGATAAAGTACCATACAGCGTGTCATACAGCTGCAAATTACAAAATTGCACGCATGTTTACACCATCGAAAACCTGTCAACATGTCCGTGGTGTTAAGTATCACTCGAAACATAAAAATCTCCTTTCTGTAACGGAATGCAGGCCTCCATACCTTGTTTTTTTTTTTTATTTTTTTATTATTTTTTTTTTTATTAGAAGTTGAATAGGCGCACATGATAAATTGCAAAAATGAAAAAATAAAATAAAATAATTCAAAAACATAACAGTGAGTCTTCTCAAAGCGAGCCTTAGTGGGTTTTTTCTCGTTTTCCAACACATTTCATCCCACAGACATCCAGATAAATAAACATTAGCAATAATTATCAAAAAAAAACCACTTCTCAACCATCGCAGGGGTATCCAAGACAGTAAACTTCTAACGGCCACTATCTTCCTTCCAACCGTGAATCCGCGAGGTACTCCATCACGTTAATACACCCAGCAATTTCATTTCTGAACACAGCGCGCCATATACAACTACAAATTACTATATTTCACGCTCATACACCATCGAACCCCCTGTCAACGTCTTCATGGTGTTATGCACGTGAAAATCGTAAAGATCTCCGGCTTTCTGTAACGAAACGCAGGCCTCTGTACCTTGTTTTTTTTTTGTTTTGTTTATTATAAATTGAATTGGTGCGGATGTTAAATAGCCAAAATGAAAAAATAATTAATACTGAGCTTTTCCAACACGTTTCATCTTATCCCATCGACATCAAAATAAATAAACCTGTAATAATAAATCAAAATAAATAAACGATCATCATAAAAACAAACAGTTCTCAATAATTACAGGGGTATCCAAGCCGGTAAACTTCTAACGGCTCCTATCTTCCTTCCAACTATGTATCCACGGGGTACTCCATACCGTTGATATATACCTAACAATTTCATTTCTGAACACAGCGTCCCATGTACGACTACAAATTATTATATTTCACGCATGTTTACACCATAGACATCCCTATCAACATGTCCATGGTGTTATGTACCGCTGGAAACATACAGGTCTACGTTCTGTGACGAAATTCAGGTCTCCGTTCCTTGTTTGGCTGGCTTGTTATTACAAATTTAATAAGAGCACATGGATTGCAAAAATGAAAAATAATTGATAGTGAGTCCTGGTCAAAGTGAGCCTTTGTTGGTTCTCCTCGTTTTCCAACACATTTCATTTATCCGTCGAGATCAACATACGCATCACATTTTATAATCATCCTCAAACCCTGTTCACTATAACGAGTTATACACAACAAAACATCAACAGTTATCATAAAAATAAACCAATTCTCGATCATAACAGGGGTTATCCAAGACAGTAAACTTATAACGGCCCCTATCTTCCCTCCAACATTGAACCTACGAGGTACACCATATCACTGCGATATTCCTACCCAGTAATTTCATTGTTGAAAAATAAAAAACGTACCTAGTTATTGAAAAGTTGTCTATTTCCACTAATACACACACAAAAATACTATTATACCGGTTTCGGTGATCAAGCTGTCCTCAGTTTTAGTTTATTATTCTGTGAATAATACACCTATGTATTCTCTCAACAAAATTTTTTATAATACCCCCAAATTTTTTTCTTTTACGTTTCAAGGTACGTAGATTCCAAACATGCGATGTCCGTCCGCCATACGCCGTACGCCGTATCATGCATACTGCTTCATTTTCGGTCTAAAAAAAATTCGTTCTTTCGCACACGGGTTCCATTTGGGCCCTAGTCGTGTCCCGAAACTTCCGATCGGAATATACCCAGGGGTGTTATGGGTGAAAATGGGTGTGAAAACAGAGTTTTTGGAGCTTTTGAGGTATCTTTTTCCATGTTTTTTAAATCGAGAATACCGAATATGAAGTCGATTTTGACCAAAGATGGAAGAATTGAAGTTGTAACGAAGGTTCCAGCTCCCAAAATTCATTTTTTGTGAGTCAAAAACCTGGGAAATTGTCTGAAATCACCCTCACTTTGTATAATTACACTAGAAAAAGTGTCAACAGGTGAATCGAGAAAATTAAATGGCAGTATCAATGATAAAAGATAATGTGGAAAAAAAGGAGTGTAATTCGTGTTTTAGGGGGCCAAAATTGGTGGAAACCATCAGAAATAGCTATTTAACATGAAAGAAACAATAAATGAACAGCTAACATTTCTTTAGGTATGTCCAGTAGAATAATAAACCCATGTGACAAGGACTTTGCAGTGTTTTTTTGTTGCTAGTACCTAATAAGGTTTATTGTTACAACTGTGACCACATCCAGTAACTTCACTCTGATACTTGTTATGTTGACGTATTGTAGTCCGTAGATGCTTCAACTCCTCACATCACTGCACTGATCAGTAACCGGGTCCAAAGGTTTGGTCCTTTTCATCTTCGTAAATCGCCACTGAGGTCCAATAGGTTCAATGCTTCGACGTTGCTATGCTTGTGGAGACGGTTTTCGTGGTCCTTTGCTCGTCTTTTGACGATTTCTTCAACCATTTCAAAACCGAAGGTCGCGATGGAGATCATCCGTTAGGACATACCTGGGGGCATTTACTTTGCTCCTAAGTATTTTGTTAGAAACTTCGTTAATGAAGATGGTTTTGATCATCAATAACGGTATAACAGATTGATTTTTTTTTCTTTAAATCGTATCAGTAGAAATGGACAACCTTTCCGTTTTTTAAAAGTAAATTTCCACGATTTCATCGCTTCTTATTGTACTGTTATTGTTGCAGTGCTCTTTCTATTTATTGCTATTATGCTTTTAACAGCATGGCAATGATGAGCATCAATTATACTAGGTACCTTCCCATGTTCGATTAAAAAAATTCTGTGTTGCCTAAATGAATTCCAAGCAAGGCATCACGAATTTATTGGCATTTCAGCAAGTATATGTATATAAAATATATACGAACATATACATGACATACTCACATGAAACTAGATAGCTAAGTCACGTTTATAGCGAATTTCGCTCAAAGCAAAGCTTATTGCACAAGAAGTTCAATTTTCCTTGATGTATTGTTGGGCCACATTGCTACTTCGACTTCATTAACGTTTAAATAAAATAGCAATGGGGATTATTTGTTATAACCTTCCATCCATGTTCTTTTGAAGAATTTATGTTACCTGGATGAATTTGTGGCTAGGCATAACTAAGTAAAGTAACAGCCGTTTCAGCTGGGGCTGTTCGTACGACTGTCCTGCCAGCCAGGCATAACAAAAATATACTATATGCAAGTACATATATATTTACATGTAAGTGCATATATTTATTTACATGCAATTATGTAGTATGGAGTATAGTAGAAAAAAGTAACTTACCAACAATACTTCTGTTACAAGATACGAAAAAATATATTTCCCCTAGAAGTTGGGTCATATTTGAGTTTTCGTGGTAATAAAAAAAAATATAGTGGAAATGGCTTTAGAATAATTGATATAAAATTACCAAAATGATAATGAATATTTACTCGTGGTTGATAGTTGGAGGATATACCTATTGAGTTACCTATAAGGTTGCAGCTACAATTTTTTTCGGAGTGCATTAGGCACATTTTTAGGCGATGAATGCACGGCGCAAGGTTATACCATTCCGCGCGACCGCTCAGCCTTGCCTTCCGTTGCCTATACATACCGAGCGAATCAACCAAAAAGGTTAATTTCTGAATCAAAAAGTTTATAATTGGTTAGAATTCATATACTTATTTTTTGTTTAACTCTGTACTCATTCACTGAACCTTGTAAATTATGAATATTAGTTATAATCAGCTGAAATTTAATGGTTCAAGCAACCAGGAGCAACAGCATCAGAATCCTGAGTCCATAGGAACCGAGATTATTCTAATTAGTAATTAATTTTTACAACTTATTTCAGTTCTCAAAATTTGTAATTGTAAATATGTACCAAAAATCAGGCTAAAGTACCTATGTGGAGTTGCGGTTGGTCTCTTTTGGCGCAACATTCAATTTCCTTTAGCATTAAATTCAAGGTTTTTAAAAGTCAAATTTAAGGTTTTTTAAACAATTTCTTGGGTTTCCAAATCAAATTTGAGGTTTCAGTCTTAATATAACTGAAAAACCTGCAGTTTGATTTGAAAACCCTTGAATTTGGTCAGAAAACCTTAGATTTGAGTTATAAAGTTGTTCAGTATGATGTGATAGGTTTGAAGGTTCTTATTTCTTGAATCTGTCTCGTAGCTAGAAGCTTACTGGTTTTTCTAGTGAAAATTTGTAGCAGTCTTTTTTTGCGTATTAGTTGTAGAATGGGAAGTGGCGGATCTGAACCTCTGACTCTGAATAATCCGGTGAGCATTTCCGAAGGAAGCAAGCAATTGCAATGGGTTACTGGAAAATTTTAGCACCACATTTCGGTTCCAGAGTATTCTGAATCCATTTCTGAATTTTGATCACAAGTATTTGAGTGCGCGTGCATACACACCGAAAAATGCCGTGAAATCTTTGTTATTTACCTGTACCGGTAAATTCGTGTATGATCCAAATGAATGGAAGGGCGCTGAGTTAATATTTAAAGTGGTAGCGGCGAAAACAGGAGAAAGGAGACGCCGAAGAAAGTTGATGAAGTTACAGCAGGCAGTTTCTTTGAAAGCCGCGAACGCATAAGTTATTTGGTCTATTTGGTTTATTTGGTTGGGGGCCGAGGCTTCCTTAGGTGTTCATGTACCACAAATTGCGTAATTAAACGACGCGTTTCTCAGGAAAACAAAATATTATATGTAACTCGCGATGCCATAACTCCCTCGGGTGCTCTAATAAGTAGGAATTTCGTTATTATACGTAACGGCAGGTACAGTCACATCCGGAAGCTTAATTCATTAGAACTTTATATGACTGTATGTTTCTTTAATATAGATACAATCGTGATACGGGACATTCATCTCATTTGTGTCATTTCAAACATTGCACATTATCGATTGTACAAAGTCGAACTTGCGAGAACACTACGCACAATAATGGTTTACAACCTGTGACGTTCACGGGACATGATGTGCAGTGTCGAAAATTTATAAACATGATCCATACAACCTGTACCTACACTTTTCACTGTGTCCAAAAGCATGTTGTACAATCAGCGATGTGCACAGTTTCGGGCTTTGCACATAACATAATATGTGTGTGTTCACTCCAGATGATATCTGACCGTGCTACAATACAAAAAACGATGCAGAGTCGTTGTCGATTTTCTTTCATGTGCAATAATTGAAATAGCTATTTCTGATGGTTCCACCTATTTCGGCACCCCAGAAGCTCGAATTAGGCTCCTATTTTTGGCAAATCATCTTTGATCATTGATAGTTTTACAACCCCAATTTTTCACTCTTCGGTCAAAATCAACTTCATATTCGGTCTTCTCGCCCTACAAAACATGGAAAACGATACCTCAAAAACTGATGTCCACCAAAACCTAAAAAAAACTTCGAAATCCCCTATTTTTATACCCTCTTTCCCCCCATAACACCGCTGGGTGTATTCTGATGGGGCTGCCGAGGTTCGGAGCACAACTTGGACTCGAATGTGTTCCCAAATGGGGACCGAAACTGTGTGCGGAAGACCGACGATTTCAGACCAAAATTTAACGTAAATTTAAGGTTTTCCTCAATTTCTCTCCTCAATTCTTCGCTTATTGGTCAAAATCGACTTTATATTCGGTCTCCTCACCTACAAAACATGGAAAACGATACCTCACAAGCTCATGTTACTAAAACACCAAAAAAACCCTATTTTTCACCCATAACACCCTTGGGTACATTCCGATCGGGCTGCATAGGTTCGAGGCACAACTAGGACCCAAATGGAGCCTGTATGCCAAAGGACGAATTTTTTAGACCGAAAATCAAGTAGATGCGGACGACGTACAGACATTTTTGGAATCGACGCATCTTGAAACGTAAAAGAAAAAAAACCACAGTCATGCAGCATGGCTATAAGAGCGAATTTTCGAAGTTTTCGGCATCTTCCTCCTCCGCCTAAAATTTTCTGAAAATTAATTTTCGGCCAATGTTTTCCCAACTTGATACCATACAAAATTAAAACAGGAGTAGTTTTACGCAAAGTAAAATTTGGGGTGGAAGGAGGGGGAGGGGGAAATCAAAAATGTTTTGAATAGCAGAAGAGTAGGTATTGGATACGTAACAAATTTTTTGTTCCATTTTTTGCCGAGTAACACCTCGGTTTGTAGATTTTCCAACGCTGAACACGATGGTGAAGTCAGAATTGCGATATCCCATTCCGTTATCAGATTAGAGCAGACGAACCAGGAAGAACATCTCAAGAAATAACCAGTTTGAGAATGGAATGAGATATCGCAATTCTGATTTCACCATCGTGTTCAGCGTACAAAAACCTTTAAAATGAGGTGTCACTTGTCAGACTTTTTCATTTTGGGAATTTATGGGTAATTTTCCCCCCCTAAAATTCCCCAAAACTCCCCCTTAGAGTGACCCGATTCTGCCCATCTTCGAACTTAGCCTGTCGATTGCCAAGACAGATTTTTCGTGCAAATTTGAACTTTTTATCTCAATTCTTTCGAGAGTTATCGTCTGGAATGACACATACATATTTATATAAATATATATATATATATATATATATATATATATATATATATATATATATATATATATATATATATATATATACATATAATTTTTGGTGTCTTTCGGCAGTGAATTCAGGATGGTCTGAAACGGATTTTGGTATAAAAATCTTTCGGAAATTCGAGTTTTAAAAATTTTGGACCGAGAACAATAGCTTCCTTTCCTTCGAAAATTCGCTAAAATTTACGAACATCGGTATGATTATAGTCGCTGTATAGTCTTTTTGCACAATAGCACGAATATTTCTTTGAAAATTCGTTCATTTTGCCGTGCTGCGTGACTGGAAAATTTCTTATTAACTGCCTCTGGGGTTCCCCCTTAAAAAAATGGGCAAGTTTAGGACAGACGCAAGTCGCCTCTGTGACTGCGAGGTGGAGATGTCAGAACATAATATATATACCTAAATACCTACATACCTATTCTCTGTAATGCCTGTGTATACCTACATACCTATTCTCTGCAGTTGTCCTGCCGTTCCATTTCAAAGACTCCGGCACTTCGGAGAGGGTACCCTCGATCTCTCCGAGGTTGCAGAATTGAAGGACCTCCAGTAAATAGGGTCAAGTCTCAGTTCAGAGTTGCACGAATAGCATAAAATTTGGGGCACTGGAATATTCAGTTTTTGATTGTTATGTTTCGAATCCATGAAGTATCTTTGTTAGTATTAGTAGGTTTTCAGTAGGTTGTACGTTTCACTTTGGCATTCCTCCTTTCCGGTAATCTATGGGTGGTAGTAGCAATAGTAGTGCATCTGAACATCGTTCTTCCTGAAGCAGGTGAATGGCGAGGGGATAAGTTGCCTGAAAGACGCGGGTCAGAGTCGCCGTCTCTCAACGCTGTATGCTGTTGCGAGTATGTAAATGTGGAATGGGAAAGGAAAGAAAACCTCCACGCAGCCTCTGAATATTCGTGAGAGCGTAGTAGGTAACGACGGACAGGGCCCAATGTTTCATTCATACCCCTTTTCATGTGGCTGTTCCTGATTCGAAGTCGGACCGATCTCATCCAAACAGGAAACGTGAAAACGGTTGTAATTCATTGTGATGCGAAGGACTTCCAGTTACCTACCTACTTGTCTACAATATAGGTATGTTAGGGTGGCCCTTAATAGGTCACTTTCGAAAAGCCACTCACAACTGTAATCTTGTTTGGAAAGTTAATTTGCTTATACAAGAAAAATGTCATGTCATCCAGCATGACCGCATGCGCAAAATTTCAATATTGGTAGCTTCAAGGTATTTTCAACCTTTTTCATACTATTTCTGACCCCGAAAACTCAAATTTGACCCACTTCTTTCAGGAAAAATATTTTTGGTAACTAACCTTTTCTACCATTCCATACAATTTTTGGCGTGCTGATTTTTTTTGTGGTTTAGCCATTTTGACCTCTTTATTCGCAGTTTTTGACCTAGAAATCTCGAATTTGACTCACTTATTCGGGGAAAAATACTTTAGGCTATTGTCTGAGAAACACTGTGTACGGCAAATAGATTTTATAATCACAATATAGGTACAGAAACAAAGAGTATGGGTGTTTCAAGACGATGAGGTTTCAACATACCGGGTCAAAACGTATTGTGATGAATCGAAAGTGCTCTGATTCATGTGAACTCGAAAATCTTGGCAGCTCTTTTTTTTAATTTTTAAAAAAATGTTTGTTTATTAGATTTATACAACTTTATAATTTAACCAACAAATTGTTTATTTTGTTTTAATTTTTTGTCTTTACATAAGCCTAACTAATTTGTTTTAACAATTTATGTTCTTAAATAATTTGTATTACAATAGTGTTTTTGTTTATTATTTCATTGAGGACGTCCATTATATATCACAGTCTTGGATTTGTAGCAAGAGATGTGGGTTGATAGGTTGTTGAATCGTCTTGGAAATGATTATGGACCATAATTCTTCTCTTCCGTCTCTTGGATTAGAGCATTCCAAGACTAAATAGTTGGCATCTTGGAAACATCGATTTTCTTTTTTGTGTACCTATATTGGAATTGTAAAAATTAGTGTCAATTTGTGATTTTCTAAAATCTGTTCAGCAATTTATTTTTTATCTAAAAAATCCAATTGGCTGACTTGTTGGCTTACAGGTATGTACATACATAAAGGTACAACAGTTGATAACTTTACGTATTCTTGTGGTATGGAGAGAACATTCGATGAAGTTATGATTTGTGAAGTGTGTTAGGATATGGAATGATATGGTGATTTGGACTGTGGTGATGGTGGCTATCGTATTTGGTGGCAACTGACTTGGTGATGAGGGAATGTTGGCGTTGGGTGGGTATCAAAGTTAAACGGCTGATATGAACAAACAGTGAAGATGAACTACCACAGTATCGTGGAATTCACGAGGATTTGACAAAAATTAATGGCTCCAGTATGGCAGAAACCAAAAAATGTTACAATATAGATCTTATGTATAGAGATACTGCAGTAAACTGATGAGCCACACGACCAATTAAGTGATATCTATGAAGTATACTGTTGAACCAAAACGAATCTATTATTGGTGCCATTTTGGCGACACTTCTTGTGCACGCACCGAAAGAGTGCAATATTATTCCGTTCTGGTTTATATACAACTGATAATTGTGAACTTTAAAAACAATCCTGGTCTGTACGCATCCATTTTCTCCGATCTGATCAACCATCCAAACCTCTGTTGACACCTGTCAACTGTTTAATTACACATCTTCTCACACACTTCACAAATTAAGGCGTCGAAAATTTACTGAAATACAGCTACTAAACAGCGACTGGTTTAGTCACTTCAAATCCCCAGTTAATGACAGATTTGATACAATTTTCTCCACCCCTTCCGTCTCCTGTCGTTATTTTGGGATTGTTCGGACTGTTTCTATTACGCAGTCCCATTTGGTTGCTTGAAAAAAGAAAGAAAAACTGATTAGTAGGTACACTGGGAATAAATAGGAAAGTAGGTGAGGGAAATATGAGAAAATCCAGAAACACATTTGATCAATAACCTCATTTATCTTCAAGATATTTGACTTCGGATGACTAGATATTTTTATGGTTAAAAATATTGGAAAATGTTTGATAAAAAAACCACAGTCATGCAGCATGGCTATAAGAGCGAATTTTCGAAGTTTTCGGCATCTTCCTCCTCCGCCTAAAATTTTCTGAAAATTAATTTTCGGCCAATGTTTTCCCAACTTGATACCATACAAAATTAAAACAGGAGTAGTTTTACGCAAAGTAAAATTTGGGGTGGAAGGAGGGGGAGGGGGAAATCAAAAATGTTTTGAATACCAGAAGAGTAGGTATTGGGTACGTAACAAGTTTTTTGTTCCATTTTTTGCCGAGTAACACCTCGGTTTGTAGATTTTCCAACGCTGAACACGATGGTGAAGTCAGAATTGCGATATCCCATTCCGTTATCAGATTAGAGCAGACGAACCAGGAAGAACATCTCAAGAAATAACCACGTTCCTTCATCTTCAAAGTGCTCCAGTTTGAGAATGGAATGAGATATCGCAATTCTGATTTCACCATCGTGTTCAGCGTACAAAAACCTTTAAAATGAGGTGTCACTTGTCAGACTTTTTCATTTTGGGAATTTATGGGTAATTTTCCCCCCCTAAAACTCCCCAAAACTCCCCCTTAGAGTGACCCGATTCTGCCCATCTTCGAACTTAGCCTGTCGATTGCCAAGACAGATTTTTCGTGCGAATTTGAACTTTTTATCTCAATTCTTTCGAGAGTTATCGTCTGGAATGACACATACATATATATATATATATATATATATATATATATATATATATATATATATATATATATATATACATATAATTTTTGGTGTCTTTCGGCAGGGAATTCAGGATGGTCTGAAACGGATTTTGGTATAAAAATCTTTCGGAAATTCGAGTTTTAAAAATTTTGGACCGAGAACAATAGCTTCCTTTTCTTCGAAAATTCGCTAATTAGTAAATTAAAGGGTACCTACCGAGATTGTCATTCAGTTATTTCGGGTCAATAGTTGCTTATAAATCATAATAATTCTAAATCTTGATAACGTTTTTAACCTTTCTTTGATCATCTTGGGCAAGTGTCCTCCTGAGCAGAACATTTTTCGTTGGGGTTTCTGACTGTCCACAGAAGAAAAATTTCTTGAGTATTGGGGCCGCTATGTTTCAGCTTCGTCTTTAGATCGTTTAATTCCATTTACAGTAGGATGCGGATCTTGATAGCACTGAGCGTGCTGCTCAGCAAACCCAAGAGCCCGAGCTTGAGCGTGGGCGTCGGCTAGTGATGTAGTTGGAGTTTTCGAGTAATCGCTGCTGAATAACTGGACTAACTAAGCCTCTAATGAAAGAATCACGGATACAATCGTCCCGGTTCGTTTCAGGAGTCACAGCCTTGAATGGCAATCTCGACTCAAGAGCCGGAGCCCTAAATAGAGCGGGGGTCCTAAATATCTGTGGATGTGGCTGTTATTTTCGGGTAAAGAGCCTGTGCCTAGCAAAAACTTCGCTGGCAGGTTATATGAAGACGGTTTTCAAGATTGTTACGTCATTGTAAGTCCGGCAACTTCTAATGCGTTTATAAATATCAGCAGTTGGACAATTCATTAGAAGTCGGAGCTTTTCTTCTTTTGACGCTTCAGCGCTCTTAACAGAGGAAACGATGGTTCCAACGGTCCCAGGTAGAGGCAACGGATGGTGACTCGGGGTTGAGATTAAGAGTTTCCGGGCGTAAGAGGCGATCCATTTTCAGATCTTCATAGGCAATTTCGAGTGTAATAAATTGAAATGAAATGAACTAGTCGACTTAACCTTTGGAAAGGTTTTATTTCACTCAAAGAACACTACGAATATGATATGGGAAATTTGGAGTATTGCACGACGACACATATAAACATTATAAACTTATCGGTTGGGATACTAATAATAACGCATCCCAATCAAATAATTGTTTCAGAATGAAAGTTCGCTCATATGGTCATGCCGCATGACTTGAACGTTTTCTTCTCCTAGTTTCATTCCATACTAAAACAAAATGGTTTTCTGCCTTTTGTCTGCCTCTGCCTTTCGAAAGAGGATCCGAAGGGTCTTTGCCCCATCAAATATTTAGGGGTTCTGATCAGTAGATGCTCCTGGTCAGGAAGACTTCCCTGTTCCAAATGCCGGCTTAAAATGTTCGGTGTCGTAAAACCCGTCGTAGCATCTCCCGAAAATGGAGGCGCTGAGCGGTTATGGCTCCAAACACGACCTTTTCCCTGACTCAAATCTTGTTATGTTTGGTTTGAGACAAACTCTCTCTCTCTTTGTAATATTTCGCTTCAACCAGTGACTCCCAATACTGCGGGCTGTTCACACTATACCTGATGACTATCTTTTTTATGAAAAACTGCTCAATCCAATTGTAGGAAAAGCCCAGTCAGTGGGTATCATACGCAACTGTTGTTCAAAGAAATGCGATTCTTTGATTTACCCCAATTCTGCGAAAAAAACCACAATAATTTTTGTATGTGTCAATTCGAATGTTCCCATCCAGGAAACTAACCAGGTTAGTGTCCGCCACGATAGCGGCGATAGAATAAAAATTGCATTGGTATACCAAAATGGTTACCTCCCTTCATCAAAGGTCTTATATTGTTTTCGAGGAGTAATTTCATTTAATTCACTGCCTCCTAATCTCGCAAGTGTAGCACTCACAATGGAAAGGTTTCATAAAACGCTTCAGTCATGCAGCAATACTATAAGAGCGAATTTCCGAAGCTATAACTGTTTGGTGATTCAGTAGCAATTTTGAGTGGTTTTTTCCCATTTTCATCGACTTTTGAGCCACAAAAACTAAAATTCGGAAATTAGCTGCAGATTCGACATCGAAATTTTGACGGTTTGCCCTGATAATTTTTTTTTTCGAAATTCTTTCGTGGTCACTACCACCCAACGACTACCTAAATGCGATTTCTCTTACATTTTCGAAATTTTCAAATTAGCGAACATTACCAATCGCCAACTTTGACAGCTTTGATACCCCACTTGGACCAAATGAATGAATGCAGCTGATATAATCCGGTGCAGCTACACGCGAATTCTTTCGGAATTTGGAAACTGTCGATATCTTCACAATATCAGTACAAGATGTTGTTGGTTACAAGGGATTGAGTACACACACACACAACCAAAATCGTTCCCTGAAAGTGTAACGTGGGATCGCTGGGCTGTGAGGAAGCAATAAACAAAACTATAGCCCTGCCATTTTGAGTGATTTTTCGAAATACGAATAATTACTACTCAAACTATCTAACATTCTCCCTGGTTTTGACCATAAATTTCAAAACTCTTTTGCCGTTTAACATTTTGCTATGTACACTGTTTATTACGTCAACTTACCTCCTTCCTTCATTTTTAGCGAAGTTACTCAGAAAATTAAGCTGTAGGTACTCGTAGTTGATTTTCATGTTTCAATCACATGAAAATTTAATTTGCACTGGAATTTCTGACGTGGTGACAAACCCCAATAATTGAGCTATTGCAATGGGTCCTAAATTTGTAGGAAATTAATTTTTGAAACTTTTCTATACAAATCCATATTTGAGTGTCTAGATCCATCTCTGTAAGTACATATACCTATAAACATTTTATATGTATACAGTATGGGTATTACTGGATAAAGAAAAAGGTAAAATGTAAACCCCCTTATTTTTTGCGTCAAATTCAGAAATTGTATTCAGTTTATCATGAAAATCGGGTAGAGGTTCTCACACGATTCTGAACTTATTGGAGAAACCAACAACGTTTTTGAGGCGTTGAGCTAAGTGTAGGAGATTCCGCGCTGCGCCGTCATGCGTTGGGTTGTTCGCCTTGAACCTCGCAGAAGAAGAACTTGCTGTTGGCAGTGAGTTTGACGGTGAAGTACATATTGTGTTTTAGACAATTTCCGCACACCACAACACGGAAAGCAGCAAGGGTGCTGCAGGTGAGTAGAATGACGATGTTATGGATCCTTCCTGGGGTGAATGGTGCTCCTTGGGAGCGTTCTACGTTGGTGTATCTCGAGTTCTACTCCAATAGTGTCGTGTCGGGCCGCATTCCGGTGCCTTAATAGCCGGCTACAAACGTAACACCGTAAATCACCAACAGTACGGTGTAGAACCAAGAACTGGTGCGCATACCCTAACTGCTGAGCGTTCTTGGCTGGAAGGAAAATAAATACGTTGCCGTAGGGGGCGTCTAGCCGCCAGTGGTTTGTGTTCATGACGGTACGTTTATTTTCAAATGAAATCTGGGGGACACCCCCCAGACCCCCGGATTATAACAGTTTAGATTAAGGATCAAAGCAAGGAAACATGGAACATGTTTTTCTAATAGGTACATGATAACAGAGGATATGGAGATATGTAGAAAAACGTCTGCCAATTCGAGTAGGCAGTATAGCTTCCTCACTTGAATCACATGAACGTGTGATACGGGACCATATGCGATCCAACCCGCGCGTGTACCCTCAAAATTTCATCTCTCTACGACTATTTTTCGCGTAGTTAGGAGCGTTACAAGGAAACGGTCAACATTTCATGTTAGCGCATGCGGAGAGGGAAATTACAGTAAGATTCCAATGAAGTTCATACGGAACCATCAAAGTATTATACTGATCGACCCTCCAAATGTGGACTCATTTCAACGATAATTAAGGTAGTTAGGGGCACTCCAAGTACTTCACGTTTGCGCACGCGCAGACTAAACGATTTTCATGATTTTGAAACGGGACCATCTGCGATCCAACCCGCGTGTACCCTCAAAATTTCAGCTCTCTACGACTATTTTCCGCGTAGTTAGAAGCGTTACAAGGAAATGGTCAACATTTCATGTTAGCGCATGCGTAGATCAAAGTTACATTACCATTCCAATGAAATTGATTTGGAACTACCAAAGTATTATTCCTGACCGACCCTCCAAGTTTGAATTGATTTCAACGATATTTAGGGTAGTTATGGGTGTTCCAATTATTTCACGTTTGCGCATGCGCAGACGAAAGTTACGGTACTTTTTCAATGATTTTGGTATGGGACCATCTGTGACTCAACCCGCACCAACCCTCGAAATTTCAGCCCTCTTCGACCATTATTTCGGGTAGTTATGGGTGTTGCAAGGAATTACCACAGACAGACAGACACGGAACCAAATATGTGCCTCGATGTCTGAAACTGAAAATGGTATTGGATATGTTCATTTTGGAGGACATGCACTTTTTTTTACTCAATCACAAATCCAAGGCTTCCCTGCCTTCGGTAGTGAGGAAGCAAAAAAACGTGGGATTTCCAAGCCTCGGACCAGCGACCTAACGCAATGTAATGTAATACACGTCCTCAGCTGCTTTTGGCGTTTTTCGGGTAGGCAGAACCCCCTTGGCAGTTTTCGGCTGAGTGGGGTCTGGCCATGCTCCCCTCGGAGTTGGGTGGCAGGAGTGGGGTAGAGGGAGAACTGTGCGGGCGACAGGCAGCCGAGTTCACCTGGACTGGACGCGGACGTTTTCCAGCCTGGTTTACTCCCGTAAAAACATGTTCCATGTTAAAATAATGTCCTCAAAAAGAAGAGAGGCACTACCAAGTAAATGCTGACTCTCACCTTGACCGCGTATGTTGAGATATGCTTCATTCATATGATGAAGACAGATTTCTATCATTTCTGAATGCCGTGAGGGAGGTTACGGGGCTTAGAACTCTATAGGCATTATAATTCGACGAGCTGTGAATTTCATGCGATTATTTATCAACGAAATGTGATCAGCCACTGTGATATAACTTTACTGCACCTACCTACGTGGACTACGCCCTACTTATATGAGTAAGTACCAAAACAAGAATGCAGAAACTTGTAGAACATGGTAACGCACACACAGGAGAAACAACGCTCTCTGTAAAACGCGCTTAGCCTGTGGAATGCATACGCAAGTAGTACCGGGTGAATTAACCACCCAGGACACATAAGAATTTAGTTCAACTCTTTATTTTCAGGGCGTCCCTCAGTAGTAAGAGACGCCCTTATGTATTTGATCTGGTCAGAAGAGGACAACACTCAGCCGAGAATGAAAAGAACCACATTCAAGTCCGTTTCAGACCATCCTGAATCCAAATTCTTGAAAAAAAAAACCCATAGGTGTGAGAGGATGTGTGTGGCAGAATCTTGTGTGCGCTGCCCAGGCCGCAGTTCTCAACCGATTGGCGTGGATCTTTTTTGTTCGATGCAGAAAACTGTCTGGTTATGCACGACATTCAGAATTTCGAAATTTACTTCTAGAGTGGGAACATGTGTTTTTCGGCTAAATCTTGTGTGCGCTGCCCAGGGCTTAATTCTCCACTGATTCACGTGGTTCTTGTTTCATTTGACGCAGAAATTAATCTAGTCGTGCACTACGTCACCGTAATGGCGAAATTTACTTCTAGAAATGGGGAATGGGGTTGATGCCGAAAAAACAATGGATTTTCGACAAAATCTTGTGTGCGCTGCCCAGGGCTCAATTCTCTACCGATCAATCAATAGAATGTTTATTCACAAAATAATTCAATTACAGTCAAACAAATACTCATATGACATAAATATACATCGCTTATAACATATCTTATCCCTAAGGTCAATGACCCGTCCAGGGATTTTTTGACGTGCATCGTCTACTCGTATAACATATTCGTAAAGTTTTCTTTATATGTTAGCCCATTTATTACATATATGTACACGCAAAAACATGATTTTTTGAATTTAACGCACAAAAGGGGTTCATTTAACTTTTTTCTATCTCCAATAAGAGGGTATAAATGGGATGTTCACGTTAAGTGAGCCACCCTGTATATACTCATTGTATATACAGGGTGTAGCATGAGTGATGCAAAACCTCTCTTCCACGTGTTCTACATCTAATTTCCGACCAAAAGTGTCCTATAACTTTTTTTTTAATCCGCTTAAAACCCCACTTGTTTCACTTTAAAGATTTTTTTCGAGTTTCCGACCTCGTCTCACTAAAGCAGCTATAATTTCCTTAATTTAAAGAGTAAATTCAAATTTAGAGATACCGCTGGAAAGAGCGTTAAATTTCCTGTCTCTCTAATGCCTAACAAAAAAATTTTAAGGAGGGTTTGAGGAGTGAAAATGGAGTTTGAAAAGTGAATTTTGTCAACATCTTAAAATCGTCTGTTTTTTCAAACGCTTGGTGATCCTATTAATTCTTGTAGCAGAATGGTGAAGGTAAGCTAAAAAATGCTCCAAAACGTCAGCTTTCCAAGGGACTAATCAAAACGTTTTTTGGAATTGATTTCAAGAGAGAAAATGAGGTTTGAATACGAAAAAACGTGTTGTTTCCGGCTAAATGTGGGTTTTTCATGAAAAATGTACCTTTTGTGAAGTAGTGAATCAACTATGGTGTAATTTTCAAATCGAATGGTGACACCTTCACATCATCTCCCAGTAAGTATTTGGTCGTTATTTTCATTTTTTAGGAATGGAACTATAGAAGTTAAGCGAAGAGGATTGAAAGATAGTTGACTCACTACTTCACAAAAGGTAGGTACATTTTTCATGAAAAACCCACGATTTAGCCGGAAACAACAAGTTTTTTCGTATTCAAACCTCATTTTCTCTCTTGAAATCAATTCCAAAAAACGTTTTGATTAGTCCCTTGGAAAGCTGACGTTTTGGCGCATTTTTTAGATTACCTTCACCATTCTGCTACAAGAATTAATAGGATCACCAAGCGTTTGAAAAAAACAGACGATTTTAAGATTTTGACCAAATTCACTTTTCAAACTCCATTTTCACTCCTCAAGTCCTCCTAAAAAATTTTTGTTAGGCATTAGAGAGACAGGAAATTTAACGCTCTTTCCAGCGGTATCTCTAAATTTGAATTTATTTTTTAAATTAAGGAAATTACATCTGCTTTAGTGAGACGAGGTCGGAAACTCGAAAAAAATCTTAAAAGTGAAAAAAGTGAAAAAAGTGGGGTTTTAAGCGGAGTAAAAAAAAAATGTTATAGGACACTTTTGGTCGGAAATTAGACGTAGAACACGTGGGAGAGAGGTTTTGCATCACTCATGTTACACCCTGTATATACTTATGTACTCATACCTACATATGTGTGTGTCATTCCAGAAGATATCTCACCTTCTACGGGATGAATAATTCCAGAATTTTCGTAATGGCAAAATAATGACTCCGAAGATGAGATGTTTTCAAAACAAAAATTTGTGTTTTGAGAAATTTGGGAAAAATTTGAATTTTTTCTATAACATTTTGAGTTGAAAAGCCTTGAATTTGACCTAGCAATGTTGTAATATTCAGACACAATTTTTCTGCTTCTCGAAGAGCCTGAAGCGGGAAATCGACTTGATTGTCAGGAAATATCGGGAGGAGACCCAATGAGAAGCGAAGGAGGCCTTTCAACAGCCGCTGCCGGAGGTGCTCGAAGCAATGGCGGCCAGCTGCCCCCCTCCCCTCCCACTTCCCCTCTATTCGCTCCCTACAGCCAGACTCAACATTCACCCTCCCTCCTAATGGCTCCATCTTCCCCCAAAACCCCCTCGCAGCCACATACTATCCGCCCCAAGTTCAACCTGTACGCTCACCAGAAGAGTCTGGAGACCGCTACCCGGTGACACCGCTGGCGCTTCATTCTCCAACAATCGTCGAAGGAATCAGTTGACGATTGATGACAGCTCTGAGTAGATGAGTAGTCTGGATGCGAGCGAAAGGAATTACACCTCCCCGGCCCCTTCTCAATCTGTTAGAAAATATAGCAGGAGCGAGGCGTACACGATTCTCCTTAACCGCGAGGTGGCTGAGTGAGCGAAATGCGTTTGGGGAAAAGTGAAAGGGAGATGGCCGGCGGAGGCAATGCGTTTGGAGAAACAATTTTTACGACCACAGACAAACTCAAGTTGCTTAGACCATCAAAACACGTTTTAGTAGACGCGCACATTTTCGTACGTTCCACATTTTCCCCCTCAAATGTACACTGTGCATGCAAGTATCAACGGCTTCAATATCCCTGTTTCCCTGTTGTTTACGGGTTTTTGAAGGGAAAAACTAAAGAAATGTACTTGCGATTCTGGAATCACGTAAAAGAATTATGCCGGTCGTTGATTAACAATGAATTAATGCCAGAGGTAGGTAGTTAACGTTGGCTTCGAAAAAGGTGCTTGTGTCGCAGTCAAAGAAGCATTTCCTACCTGTCGTCTACAGGGCTGCATGTTTCACCTTTTTCCCAGGCATGATGGAGACGTATTCGTCACGAAAAAGCTTTGCGGAAGCACTACAATAAGAAAAGTGACGCTGGAATGTGGATGAAAGTTTTTCACGCTTCCTTTTCTCCTTCCAGAAAAAGTGTACAATGCAGCACTCAGCCTGATATATGCAGCACCTTCAGTGGGCACCTCATTTGCTTACTATGTGCACACGACATATATTGAGGATAACTCGATATTTCCCCCTCTACTTTGGGCGTGTCCACCGACCGAAAACGCAATACGAACAACAAATGCTGCAGAAAGCTTCCATGGAGATTTTAACCGTCAATTTTATTCACAACACCCAAGCATTCATGTCGTTATTGACGTCTTGAAGGAAATTCAAACAGAATCGTCCTTCAAGATTATCAGTGTGAATAAGGGAATGCACAATAAGCCAAGGGCGGAGAAGGGGCACTACATGGAAATTGCTTGGGACAAGTACCAAACCGATAAAGACGTTTGCAAATACTTGAATACAGTGAGTAACCGCTTCCAGTTCAACGAAATCGAAAGAAGCTGTGATGAAGAAGATTCCCCAAACGCATTGATCCTTGGCAAACGCCTTTCCCCAAACGCATTGCTTCCCCCCCCCCCCCCCCCACCAAACATTGCGTTTTCGGTCATTTTCCCCAAACGCAACGCGCCCGGCTGAGTACTGTGAGTATAGGGATGTCCCAAAAGTATCGATACGTATCGATACTTTTTCCCCTGATATATATCGTAGTATCGATACTTTTTTCCCAGTATCGGAGCCGATACTTTTTTTTAATCCCTCACATTTTATCAGTTTCAACACCAACGACGTGTAGGCGCTGTTGACAGTACCTCTAACTAGACTGCTGGGAGACCAACCACTTCAACAAATATTAAAGAAAGTTGATGTACCATTACCTCCAGCTATCAGCTGTCCTCCATTTAGTAGGAAGGGCCAACAAAATGTTATCCCATCCAAGCAACCAGCCAACCTTACTCAATAGTTTTTTGGTTGGATTTTCTTTGTTCTTTCTTGTTTTCTGACGTGATTGTGCCGAATTAATGAAATAATGTCATGCCTTGTCTTTACTTGTCAATAATTTTGAAAAACAAGCGCCCAACAAAAAAAAAGTTTCAAATAAGAAAGAAGTGATTTATTGTATTGTTCATTTTATAATATTATCCTGAAATAATTCTTCGATAGGCTGACGATGGTATTTTATATTATACCAATGTAGATGAAGTAAAGACGTGGGATGTGATGTAATATTCACTGTCACGCTGATGGAGAGAAAACAAAAACGACATTCCCACCCATTTTTTAAAAAGTTTCAAAAACTATCGGTACAACAAAATCAAAAAACTTCAAAATATCGATACTTCTTTAAAGTATCGTATCGACCCAACATATATATATATACATATATATCGATACTTTTGAAGTATCGGACATCCCTAACTGTGAGTCCATCTACTGGTGGATAATAAAAGTAGTTCACTCGTGAGACTCCAGTAAGTTCAGTTAGTTCACTCCTTGAACCTAGTTCTTTTGAGTTAGTTCATTCCAGTTCATACAAAATACTGAACTAGAACTGTCGATATCCTTCTGGCTTCTGGCATGGATACGGGAGCGACCGGACGAAGGAACGGCTGAACGCTGAAGACTCCAACTCTTAGGGCCATATTCATAGACCTGAGTTAAGTAAAAATAATACTTTACTTTTGAAAGTAAAATAATTTCTTAAGGAAATGCTTTATCTGATTTCACTTTCATAGACATTACTCCCCGAAGTAAAGAAAAATCTTTACTTGAGTCAAATTTTTTCTTTTACTTTATAAAATTAAGGAAAATCTTTATTTAAGTCAAAAATTTTCCCAGCTCTCCGGTTTGAGCATAAGTCGAACATAAGTTCTGGCAGGGTGTGTGTTTTTGTTTAGTTATATGTCCTC
This sequence comes from Leptopterna dolabrata, assembly GCA_954871275.1. Lineage (NCBI taxonomy): Eukaryota > Metazoa > Arthropoda > Insecta > Hemiptera > Miridae > Leptopterna > Leptopterna dolabrata. Next base: position 26,198,881 of record OX940974.1, read on the forward strand.
GGCTATTAGCCGTGCCGTTCTGTTGGTTTCCGTTGTTTTGTACGCCGATGTCCTCCCTGTGTCAGGACAAGTACTTAAACAGCGGAGCAATCAACCTTTGTTTTATTTTGAAAACTTTTCTATTATGCACTTGGTGCTCGCGTTTAGGTATGTTGACGTGCGTTTACTTCTCCCTTTCCCTTCTGTATTACTCCTCCCTTCTGTTCACTCCTTCTTCCCTTTTGTTTTTACTCCCTCTTCAACTTTTTTACTTATCCTTTTAAATATAAATTACGTTTTTACTGTTGTTCCTTGGTTTGCCTTTTCAGTGGAATCAACTACCAACATGGTCATGAGATGTACCTACTGGTCTTCGAAAAAGGAAATGATTGGGTTTTATCCTACTTTTGGTCAGGCAGAATCTTATTAGTAGACAAAGTCATAAAGTGAGTCAATAATGAACAAATTGGAAACTTTTGGAACAATTTTTAAGGAACTATCAAAATCGATGGCAAACTCCCGGCTCACATTATGATTACTTCGAAGAGTGAACATTTACAAAATGCAAAGGAAATTGATAAACAAAAACGAAATTTTGGCTGTTCATTTATTGTTTCTTTAATGTGAAATAATTGAAATAGATGGTGATTTCAGACAGTTTCCCAGGTTTCTGGCTCATAAAAAATCAATTTTGGGAGCAGAACCTTTGGTAGAACCTCAATTTTCCATTCTTTGGTCAAAATCGACTTCATATTCGTCTTCTCGTCCCACAAAAACATGGAAACCGATACTGAAAAGCTCATGTTACTAAAATACAAAAAATACCTATTTTCATACACATTTTCCCCCCACCCTTGGGTATATTCCGATCGGGTTGCAGTTTCGGGACACAACTAGGGCCCAAATGGAGCCTGTGTGCGTGCGAAAGACTGAATTTTTTTAGACCGAAAATGAAACCAGTATGCCATCACCCGCATGCTCATTGAACTCGTCATCCCACTCATCGAAGTCAAACAAAATTTCGTAACCCATCGTATTAAAAAAAAAAAAAAAAACAACGAATAATTGGGAAAAGAAACAAGAATGCCGAGAACGATGACACTGAAAAGATGACATAAATGAAAAGAGAACAGTGCAAACGATCAGTAAGGAAATGCTTAAGGTACCTTTCGACGTACCTCAGTTTTTTCCACTTATTTAGGCCCGAAAGTAAAATTTTTTCTCTACTAATTGTCTATGAAATAGGAATAAAGGAAATGCTAAAGGACGACTTAAGCATTTGCTTTATCACTGATTGGGAATAGCCCAAGTGGACGTTGCTTCCTTATTGGTTCGCTTAAGTATTTACTTTTAATAAAGTGAGGACTATGAATACCGCCCTTAGTTCCTCATGTAGTATCCACCCCATATGAGCGAATCCTAACGAACTAAAGGAACTGTCGTTCTGCGATACTATAAACGGCTCATATAGTATCCACCAGTATCGTGTAAAACGTGGATTATCCAGTATCATGTTGCACCCTGTAAAACGTGAAGAACTCAGTCCCCCTTCCGACATCCGTCCCTAGCCGCCGGGTCCTTGGTCCTGGGTCCTTGGTCCTTTGGCCGGGTTACTCTGTGTTCCTAGTGAACGACCGTTCAGTAACGTGAGCTACGTCGAGAAGTAGTTCATTTGGCGGAGTTAAGTAGTTCTTCAAGATTAGTTCAGTCAGGTCAACTACCCACCTCTAGTCGTATCCGGGTCGTTCTCAAATTATTTCGCGTTTTCTCTTCCACTGCATCCCCCCCCCCCCCCCCGAAAAAAAGGCCTTGAAATTCGTTGGAACAATGTTTTTTCATCATAACAACCCCATTACACAAAATATGATCAATATCTACGAGCTCGAAGGTGATTTGCCTTTTCTATAATTTTGTGGAATAAGTGTGGCGAACGAGTGTTACAAAAATATTCGCATGATGTTTGCGTTGAACTCTGTTGCTGCATCAATAAGTTCATGGCTTTTTAGAAGTACACCTACACCTACACCTGCACCTACTGATGTATGCTTCATCACTGAGGTCGTCTTTGTAAGAACTAAGAAGCAGCCGCAATTTTGTTATTTTAGTTATTATTTTGACTCGAAATTTTGTCGGTATACTCCTGAATTTCCACTGGTGCCAAGGAACGGCGCTACGCTGGCACCAGTGGTTGCAGTCTGCCAGAAATTGTTTTTAGATCTTCAGAATTTGCTGTATCGTTTTTGGTGCCGCCATGGTGCCAGGAAACGGCGCCACGCTGGTACCAGTGGTGGCGTGTCAGAAAAATGTGTGTTTGGTATAGTTCTTCATATTTCCAGCACGCTGAATCGAATGGAATAACTTTCAAAGCTCTACCAATCTTCCTTACAGCGATTGATAAATATTTAGCCGTAAACTTTTATAACAAAAAATACCTTTTATTGAGCGTGGTACGTAGGCAGAATTTGATCCTATTTTCAAAACTGACCCGCTATGCACAGGTTGTTGCACACTCACTATGTTGCGTATAACATTTTAAGGGGTGTGTGGACTGGTGAGACAGTTGATACGGATTTCTTGTGACACCATTCCAACGAAAGGGGTTATCCGTGGGATTTGCTGGCTTCACCCATCGACTGCAGATTGGATTGTGTGGTAAGAAGGTTGCGAGGAAACGCGTTGTCAAAATCTTGCCAGCTGCAAAGTGGCAATTTTCAAATACTGAAGGCTCCCTGGGAGACCTGGTGAACGTCGTCAGCTGGGTGGCAGTTGTTCGTTGCCCGTAGGCACTCATACGTTTGATTATACGATCGGAATGAACCTCTGATCTCAGTTGAACTCATCGGACATTTACCGCTGATCAAGAACGAAAGAGGGGTCGCTTAGTACATCGTAACCATTCTCTGCGTGGAATGAAATGCACTTCAACTCTTGTTCCACGTCCACAGGTTTGGCTACAAAAAACTGAACTCAAAAAAGTTATAGGCGAAATAATATGGAAAACTAGGAGAGGAAGAGTAAAGTTGTCAAAAACTGATGCACTTGAATTTGGACCCATTCACCCATTTTATTAGCGTATTTTGTCTGAAAATTCGTTGTAACTTTTGAAATTGTGAAACGTTTTCTGTAATTTTCCTCCTCGAATCTGAGCAATTATGAACACAATTCCTGCAAGATTTGTGGAGTGGTAGTATTATAAACCACTTTTTGAAGTGTTATGGAGTGGTAGTGTTGTATAGATTTAGCATTTTTTATAGATTCAGAACTTGATAATATTTTGGTTTATGCTCGCTATGTATTCGCTCAGCAAAAAATTTTTATAACACCCCCTCGAATTTTTTTCTTTTCCGTTTCAAGGTGCGTAGATTCCAAAAATGTACGCCGTACGCCGTATCACATGTACTGGCTTCATTTTCGGTCTAAAAAAGTCGTTCTTTCGCACACATGCTCCATTTGGGCCCTAGTTGTGTCTCGAAACTTTGCAGACCGATCGGAATATACCCAGGGG